>OZ026526.1:20933837-21213837 GCA_964019695.1 Loripinus fragilis | reverse complement strand
ACATATTGAATATGGCTGATAGTGCATATTCTGTGAAATTAGCTCCTACTGGAGCCTTCTGTGCATCCGTTTGTTTCCTTGTGGATACATTACTGACAAATCAAAAATGTGCCTGTAGAAGTTCAATAATAAAAAAAATAATTTGTGTAAAATTTACAGCAAATTCTCGACAACTCCACGTAATTATTAAGTAATGGCTAATAGTGCATTCTTTGTGAGCTTGAATCCGCATAGAGCCTTCTGTGTTTCCTTTTGAATCTTTGCAAATAAGTTACATTATTCAAAATGTGCCAGTAGAAGTTAAATGATGAAAAAATATTTTTGATGAATTTACAGCTTTTTTTACGTTTGCCAATTTTTGACCAATGTACATTTTGAATAATGAATACTAGTCCATACTTACTTTTAGAGTGTTCAGTGTATCCTTTTAATACTTTGCAGGTATGTTACAGATCTATTGAAGATGTGCATTAAGAAGTTTATTGATGGAAAATTGATTTTTGAGAGATATATGAAAAACCATATTGAAGATGTACATGAAGAAGTGTAACGATGAGAAAATAAGTTTGATGAATTAACAGCACTTTAAAAAAGCCAATTTTCAACTGCTGCACTATTTGATAATGATTAATAGTCACGGCCGACTATCCATCTCATTCATCGCATAAAATCAATACTGTGTTATGAAGAAGAGGGACATGTTTCCTATGAATTGGATGGACCTTAAATTTAGAAAAAATCGTTTGTTTTTCTAACCAATACAAAATTTTAGAAATCCGAGAATGCTACAGGTGTCTACCTTCAACATACCTTAAATAGTATGCCCTGGCACACAAACTGATTCTAGAATCTGTGCTGAAGTTGAAAAAAAATGTCTTTTTTCTTCATTACAAACCATTTTAAACTGTCAGTCAGAATATCCTTTTCAAACTTATATCAGTGTTGAAGATTCAATGAATGTCACATCGAATAGCATTGTCAGATTTCTGCATTTTGCTCTCAAAATTACGAAACAGAAACTTTAATCCAACTATTATAGGCGATGAAGGAGCTTGATTGGTGGCCGTGATAGTGCCTTAGTTTGTGAAATCAACTTTTTCTACTATGCATTCCATGTATACGCATTCCATGTATACTTTTAATACTTCAAATGTATGTAACAGATATATTGAAGAGGTTCATGAAGAAGTTTAATGATGAGAAAATAATTTTTGATAAATTTACAGCATTTTGATTTTGGCCATTTTTGGAGCATTGCATACATAAAATACTTGTTAACAGTGCATACTTTGTGAAATCAACTCCTTCAGCTTTAAGTGTATCCCTTCAATACTTTGTGACTATGTTCAGAAATATTGAAGATGTGCATTGAGTAGATTGGAGCCAAATTCTTTTTGTAGAAATATATAGCATGTATCTTAGCCAATATTTGAATCATTGCAGTGTACCCTTTGTTTCAATTGTTTTCCATTTCAGGTTAGAGGGTGGGACTTTTGTTTTGATTGTAGCAGTTTCTTGCCATTACTAATCTTTTAACTTTTCATAATCTTATTTAGGTGGATGATTAATACTTTGGGCAAAATTAAGGCAAACATAATGTTGTGTGGGTATACTGAAAGCCTTGCTGGCATCCCAATTTGTATTACTATTGCTGAGACATGTCTGCTCCACTGAAAAAATGGACATTTATTAAAATGTTTGTTGACAAAAATGTTTCTGGTGTTTGCATTTGCCAATATAGCTTAAACATTGCCGCTTCATTGAAAAAAACGGCTACCATGGCAAAATGAATATCAAATGAAGTTAGTTCTGTACCCTGGTCAAATAAAAAAAGTAATTTAACCCCACATTGCCCTATAGTAAACAAACACAAATCATATAGCAAGGAGGTGATATTAAGATCTACTAAATAGGAAAGGACATTAAACTGTCAGTTTTTCTACCATTTCAGTGCAAGTTACCAGTGTTGAGCTCCAGAAGAATGGCAATACAATCAACACTGGAAGTAGAGTGGAAGTAGATATCGGTGTACCCACTATTCCTCCATTTGGGTGCAATATTATACCCAGTACAAGCAGACCACCTCCTACAGTTATCTGGTATATTGGATCAACTGTCAAACAGAATTCAACTAGTACCAGTTACACAGTTAGAGCTTCAGAAGCTGATCATGACAGGATATTCTACTGTAAGGCTTACAATAGACCATGGAACCAACCAGTGGAATCTACAAAACCCAAGTTATATGTGAGAGGTAAAGTTGAAAAAAATACATAGGTCAATGCAAGTGAAATATGTACTGTTAAGATTACATAGTCTTACCTTTCAATCAGATTATTAAACCCCCTGGCATTTATACCTAAACCCCTGGCATTTATACCGAGGGATATATAGTTTTCATATTTCCATTCGTCCGTTTGTATGTTAATTGGCTTGTTTGTTCATACTTACTACTGCTACATATAGGTAAGTGAAATTTAGGACAAAATTTCCCTGGTTGTGCATATTTCATTAATTATAGGTTGTGATAATGATTAGCAAACTAGTTGTGCTTGTCACAATTTATCCGCATTACTCCGTCCCTTGTCAAATGTTTCTTTATGAATAACATCCAATTGAATACACTTATTTATTAGCTTGTTAGATATAGTCTGTTTCTCTAAATTTATCTGTATCCAGTGTCCAATTATGACTAATTAACTGCGACTTTTGTCAAGAAACTAATTGCCTAAAATTAGAGTATATACATGATGGAGGAAGCAGGATTAAATTTGTGATGGGCAATATACTCAACAGGGATCTAAATAACATTACTACCTAATTGTTTTGAATTCTGGCCACCATCTTCAGAGGAGAAGATTTTTTAAGTTTGCCTTACACATGTACAGAGGATCATGTCTAGCTCAAAGTCTCCACTAAGTATTGACCCAACGACCCACCAATCTCAAGTCTAACAAGAACCATGGGTATTTAACTGCTTTTAATCAAACAAATCTCTTTGGCAGTAGATATATTTCACTTATGTAAAATGCGTTTATGAGCCTACACACATAAATTCCTACAATTTACATGGGCATCAAAAGAAGACTGAGATCAGCCTGTACTCTTCACTAAGCGTGTTTGAGTACAATCAGTTTAGGGCCAATAGCTTTATAATGCAGCTAGCAGACTGATCAGAATGCATGGATGATCTTTCAAAAGTAGGACACCTGTTATCAACAGCCCATAAAATCTTGCATACCAGGAACATACAGGTCACATGTTTTACATAGGCTTTTACATGTATAGGGAAGACATGCAAAACAATTCTTGTCTGAAACCACAAGGCCTAGAGCCTTGATATTTGGTTTGGAGCATCTTCCACACTGGTAAATGTATACGTCGATTTGCTGGTATTTACGCGTATTGCGGGTACGTCATAGACCGGAAGTGGTAGATATTGGTGTTAATACTATATATAAAACTATGCCATATGCCTAAAGGACTATATAATTAGATCATTTTTAAGTATTTGGCATGCACATGGCGATTTATGTAAGCATTTAGGAATAGATTCGAGTACCGATCTAGATGATCGGTACTCAAATCTATTCCTAAATGTTTACATAAATCGCCATGCACATACAGAATACTTAAACATGATTGAAGTCTATAGTCCTTTTGGCATATGACATGTTTTTATATATAGTATTAACACCAATATCTACCACTTCCGGTCTATGAAGTACCCGCAATACACGTAAATACCAGCAAATCGACGTATACATTTACCAGTGTGATCATCTAGTGGACTTCTACCAAGTTTGTTCAAATTAGTACTCCTGGGACCAAAAATTAACCCACTTTGGGGGGCACTTGTTTTACATACGCTTGTATAAGAAAAAAACATGAAAAATCTTCTTGTCTGAAATCGCAATGCCTAGAGCTTTGATATTTTGTATAAAGCATAATCTAGTAGACCTTTACAAAGTTTGTTCAAATAATGCCCCTTGGACCAAAAATTGGCCAGCCCTTGGGGTCACATGCTTTACATAGGCTTATATAGGAAAAACATGTAAAAAATCTTCTTATCTGAAACCAAAAGGCATAGAGCCTTGATATATGGTATGTAGCATCACCTTGACCTCTACCAAGATAGTTCAAATTATGCCCCTGGGGTCAAAAATGGGCCCGCCCTAGGGGTCACATGTTTTCCATAGGCTTATATAGGGATAACATGAAAAAAATCTTTTTTTTCTAAAACCAAAAGGTCTAGAGCCTTGATATTTGGTTTGAAGCATCATCTAGTGGACCTTTATGAAGTTTGTTGAAATAATGCCCCTGGGACCAAAAATGGGCCTGCCCCTTGAGGTCATATGTTTTACATAGGCTTATATAGAGAAAAACGTGAAAAAAATCTTCTTGTCTGAAACCACAAGGCCTAGCGCCTTAATAGTTAGTATGTAGCATCACCTAGTAAAACTCTACCAAATTAGTTCAAATTATACCCCTGGGGCCAAAAATGGGCCGGCCCTGGGGTTCACATGTTTTACATAGGCTTATTACAGGAAAAACATGAAAAAAATCTTCTAGTCTGAAGCCACAAAGCCTAGAGCCTTAATATTTGGTATGTAGCATCACCGAGTGGACCTCTACCAAGATTGTTCAATTTTATGAGAAATGGGATTTATATTTAATGGTTAACATCCTTACCTTGTGACAAGAACTCAGGTGAGCGATTCATGTCCCATGGGCCCTCTTGTTTAATTAGTGAAACTCATTATGATACTTTAGTGTTTCCTTTCATCACAGTTTCATGCCAGTTAACCGAACAGATAAGCAGCACAGGAGTGTTTTGCCTGTCGATTTAATGGCCAATGTCAATAACATCATCACATGTTAAGTATATTGATTTTTATTTTCTGAAAAAAGCTTGGTTCAGAATGACAGTGGATGCATATTTGCATGCCTATTTGCCTTTGCGAACAAATTGTCAGAGATATTTTGTCCAGTCATGACAAAAATCAAATAGCCTACACTGCAATGCATGCGTTAAGTGTCCTTTGATTGTCTGCTTTGATTTACAAAATAGCTACAGTTGCTAAAATAAAAAATTTTTTAACAACATATCTGCGTTTATGGCCTGTCAATTTATTTTAGAAAAATAATTTGTATTTCACACAACTGTTTTCCATAAATATTCTGCTATCCCAAATTTGTGTGAACAGTTCCATTTTATTTAAGAAAATTACCAGTATGGTTTAAAAAATCTTCAAATGACATTATTCTGAACCACTTTCCGAATTATTGGTATGAAATAATTTCTATGAAATGATCTAATAAAACACATAAGATTGTACAGCTTGACATTGAGATTTAGATTCAATCTAATCCAATGAATATTTAATTTTATCATATGTCGTAACTTTTTGTCAGTGGATAACATCATGACATAAACAATGTTATGACTACACGTTACATTAACACTTTAGGCAGGAACAAGTAATAACATGACAACGTCCATTACAACAATGCAATTTGTTATAGAAATATTATAAACAAATTTTGAAGGGGATAAAATCGCATATAAAAGGTCATATGATAAACAGAGTATTTCACTCTTGGTCATTTATACTAACTTCTTACACTGATTGACTATATAGCCAGTGGATAAATTCAGCGATTTATAAATTCAGCGGTTGATAAATCATTGCACTGACTGGGCACGGACTGACTTTACATCATTCGGCCCCCAGTTTGATTTTCATGACGTCATCTATCACATAGAGACTTGTAACGTTGGCAGTAGATTGCATAATCATTTTTACAACAAATGGTTGTTCATAACGTACATAAAATATGCGTTTCAGTCCAAACAAGAGTTACTGGGAAATTCTAACACTGTTCAAGAGTGCGGAATGGTAATAGATTCTGATTGATTCGTTCATATTTTCGAACTTTTTGTGTGTTAGAATCCAAATAAATTCGCACTGGTTGTGATTTGTTGCTTAATATATCACTATCTGATGGTCAGTCGTAAGTGGATAAATTACTCGTTCTTCGCGCTCTTGATTTACTCACTTTAATGACTGACCTCCAGCCAGTGATATATTAAATTACAAATCACTGCTAGCGTGAATCTATTTCTTAAAATTATTTAATTCGCCAAATCCTTGTTTAATAAATTTCAGATTAAATGATCACTCATGTATGATTCTCTATATGTTTGTTTTTCAACCATTTAAGTGCAAGTTACTGATGTTCAGCTTCAGAAGAATGGTGTACCAATTAACACTGATAAAGTGGAAGTAGACATTGGTGTACGTTATTCACTTGGATGTTATATTATACCCAGTACAAGCAGACCACCCCCTACAGTTATATGGTATGTTGGAACAGATGTCAAACAGAATTCGACCAGTACCAGTTACCCATTTACAGCTTTAGAAACTGATCATGACCAGATCATCTATTGTAAGGCCTACAATCTACAGCCAGAGAGTCAAGCTGTGGAATCTACAAAACCCAAGTTATTAGTGAGAGGTAAAGTAGAAAATAAAATGTATAAGACAACTAATGAGAAATATGTATTGTTTATTGAGCTTACCATAGGGCATGCTTGATTCAGCAGTTCCAATGCACTGGAATTGTATTCTTGAATCAAGTGAATTAGATGTGGTTGAAATTTATGTTATGACAGTTGTACAATGAATAAAGTAGTTTATGGAGCTGGAGGAAAAACACATCTTAAATCCTGATTGTATCATTTGACCCATGCTGATATGAGTAAAAAAAATGTTGAATGGGGCATAAGGATTCAAACCTAATGAACAGATGTTCAGACTTTAGTCAGTCAATCAACCTTTTGTGTACACTCCTGAGGGCACAATTTTGATCCAATCTTCATGAAACTTTGTAGAATAATTAAGACAAAGTTTAAAAACTGGGTGAGGTTGGCGCCGTTAAACCGATTTAAGCCCTTCGGTAAAATATTTTACTGACAGTTCCAAGGCGGTACTTCTTTTGTGGATCTTTTATGTTTTTGTTCTGTCTTGTGTTTGCTATGTCTTTGTGCGCGTCTGTTTATATGTGCTTTGTGGTCACCTGCTGGGAAAGGGCTGACCTCTTGGCTCTCGTTTGTGGTGTCTACTATGAGTTTGTCACTTTCCCATTGGTATCCTGGGTCAGGTGTGGTACTTGATTGTATCGATTCCTGATCTTTGCATCCTTACTTACTTTCAAACTACTGGGTACATTTTTCATTTTATTTTCAAAAACAAAAACAAAATGAAAAAAACCACAACAATATTGGAATATCTACCACACAAAGTTAAGCTCATTTCAGGTCTAAAACACTGGTCTGTGTAGCGCAGTCTGTAACATGTCTGGCTACAGATGCTGTCTGACTGCATATCCAGAGCTTGTGAGTTTGATCCTGGCCGGGTTCCATACTTTCGTGGAGATTGATCATAAAATAATTTCTACTGTCATTCTCCTCCCTTTGTCTAAATCATTCTAGAAGGGTTGCTGTCAGTTACAAGCGAAAGTATGTGCACAAAGTACTGGTTCAAGTACCGTTCAAGCTTGCCCAGGAAAAAGTGTGGTTAGATAAACTGACCATCCCGCCATGACCATAGCTGTTGACTTGGGACGTAAAAGCAACGAAACAAACAAACAAACAGGTCTAAAACTAAAACTCTTTGCCCAAGCTAAGAAAAACCTTACATACACTCTAGAGGGCACATTTTTATCCAATCTTCATGAACTTTTGTCACACTGTTTATCTCAACAAATCTAAAAAAGTTTTTGGGTCAGATCAAATTGAAATCTAAGTCATATCTCAGAAAAAAGTAATATAAAAGTAATAAAAAGAAAAAAAAAACACTCTAGAGGGCACAGATTTGATCCACTCATCTTTAAATTTTTGTCAAAATATTTATCTTTATAAAATCTAGACTAAACTAAATAAGAGACTAGATAGAGTTAGATCAGAAACCAGGTAGCTAGTTCATAGACTTTACCTTGTGAATACTATAGAGGGCACATTTTAGATCTAAACCTTCATTTAACCTTGACAGAATGTCTATCACACCACGCCCTGTAAACCTTCAAATCGACCACCAGCGGTGGTCAATGTAAAAAATGAAATGCTTCTTGTGGTCAACTTGAGCAATTCCTGTCACTAGTTTCCATGGGGAAAACAGAGGTAACAGGGAAGATTTTTCTGGTCTCCTGACATATTTTGAAAATTAAAGAATGTCATGTTATCAGTTTTTAGCCCTTGTATGTGTACCAAAAATGGTATTTTAAGGAATGAAAGCATGTTACTATCGCCTGTGTCATACTTGCTCAGTTGTAAAAATGAAAGCAGAACGTTGCCAAAAACAGGTAAATTAGCTCTGTTTTTTCAGATGCAAGTTTCAAGTTTCCCTGTATCATTGCAGTTAGATGCCTCTTAGAAAGACCTTATGTACACTATAGAGGGCGAAGTTTTGAAACATTCAAATAAAATTATGTCACAATGTTTATACCAACAAAATCTGGACCAACTTTGAAACTGGGTCAGGTTAGGTCTAGTCAAAATCAAGGTCACTAGGTTAAAATAAAGAAATACCCTCTGTACACTCTTGAGGGAACAGTTATGATCAAAGCTTCATTTATCTTTGCCAAAATAGTTATCTGAATAAAATCTAGCTATGCTTAGATACTGGATGAGGTTGGATAAAAACAAGGTCACTAGGTTAAATCTGAGAAAAGAATTACCTGTATGTACACATTATAATAGAGGGCACAATTTCCATTTAATCTTCATTAGAAGTTGCACACATATTTATCCCAACATAATCTATATCTAATATGAACTGGGTCAGGTGGGTCTTAAATGAGGTCACTGGGTTAACTCTTAGAAATTTTTTTTTTCACAAACTAGAGGGCATAACTTTTGAATCAATCACATAAAACTTAGTCAAAATGTTCATCTCTAGACCATATTGGAAAGTTGGCTCAAGCTTAGGGATGGGTATCGCCAATGAAATCCTTATCACGATATGTATCAAAAAATATTGATAGCTTTAGCTTGAGAAGTTAAGGTCAGTTCATCTGTGTTTTCAACTATCAAAAACAAGTATGAATAGCTACAACTGTTTAATAAATAATAATCAGGAATCCTCACAAATTTCGACAAAAAAAACTGAGGTGTTGTTGTTATTTTGGATGTTGTTGGAGGTCTGGTATTTGGAAAAGAAAATAGAATGGTGCCGACTAAAATTGTTCCTGAGATTCCAGGTACCCCCACTAGTGGCCGCTGAATTGGACAAGTATGTGGCTGTATTTCATTCAACATGTCGTTTCCTGCTCTTTTTATAGGCTCTTTTTATAATTCCGAAATGCTGTCATATTGCAACTTATCTGTTTGTGTTGATAATAATGATAAATTCATCGGATGCCGCCATATTGGATTTTGTAACCAGGCAACTGCTATTATTCATAAAAAATAAGTTTTCCCATCATAATATTTCAAATAACCTTTTTGGAGTTTAATTTTGATCTATTTTATGTTTCAAAATATAAATTCTGACAAAATTTTTTTTTATCAATTACCACATTTCCTGGACATATAAGGAAACATCAGAATGTTTCTGAGGAAACAAATACAACATGAACATATCGCCATATATCTTTTTTAACCAAAACTCACATTATTTTGGCGGGGATATTAATTTGTTGTCGAATTTGCTGGTTCCAAATAAGGTCATGTTACATGTCAAATTACAGGGAATTACACATAAAACAGCATGGGAGCAAATGTTTTGCTGGAAGACACACCCTCTACCGAGGGAATTGGGTCAAAAGGTCAAAACGTGTTTTTTATATCTGAAAGTAGTCATGATGCTTATAAAAAGTGTATAGAGCATAGAGCACCATGGAAGCACATTATCTATTGGTACACACACACCTCGGGTCGAAGTGCAAAACATTTCTCTTTTCTTAAAGTAGTCATGTTACGTATTGAATTAAAAGGAATGGAATATAGAGCTTCATGCTTACAAATATTCTGTCCTTACACACACCTTTTACCCATAGGGATATAAATTCAATGAATTTGCCTTGTTTAACTTGGTTTTGCCAGGCAATACATACACATTATTATAATAGTAACTTGAGCTGGCATACTGTATCATGTCGAGTTGATGAGACCATACCATCGGATTACCCGAGACGTGAAGCATAGAGGGTGATCCGATGGCATGATCTCATCCACGAGATGTGATACAGTACGCCAGATCAAGTTACTATTATAATAATATGTTTATTATATGCCTTTTTTCCGACATTATTCTGATTTCATAATTGTTTTGGTATTTAATCCTGAAAAAATGGGGGAACGTTTGCCATTAGGTTTCGTTTCTTGGCGACATGTGATCATGTTTTCTGCCTCTGGTTCCATGCTTGAAATTTACTTTATGCAATGTCTCCACAAAAACAGGTAACCGACATTAGCCTCGTTTTAAAGGATAGTGATACGAATTCAGAAAACCTCAATTTGTTGATCTGGCTTTCTGTATCAGATGGCCAGAAAACAGACATTTCAAATGTTGTATCATTTATAGGTATATAATAAATGCATTTCTTAGAATTCTTGTTGAATTTTGTTCATATTATCACTCTTGGGCCAAAAGTGTCAACACCTAGGGATTGGGGAGAAGGTGGGGTGATGAGTAGTGTGGCCAGTTAAGGGAGAAGGTGGGGTGACGAGTAGTGTGGCCAGTTACTTCTAGATACCAATGGATAAGAAGTTTTAAAGAAAAATTAGGTGCACAGTCCAGGGCCACTTGACTGACCGTCTTGATGCCATAGTTCATATAACTTCTGCTCAACTTAAGAAAGACAATATTCTTCTTGTGAGAATTATCATATATTTGTGGTTTCTTCTAAAATAACTAGTTGTTTACACTTTTCTCTTTCAGTTCCTGTGCCTTATGTACAGCTTGATACAGGCAATCTACCTGTCAGTGGTCAGATGCTTCATGTAACAGCTGGTACTCCTGTCACACTTAATTGTATACCTGGATTTAGCAGACCAAGTGCTACAATAGACTGGTACATCCAATCAAGTCAGACACAGACACATATACATACTCAGACATTTCCAGATACAGAATATACATTAACAGCTGAAAAAGATAATCATCTGAATCAGATTTTTTGTCAAGCATATATTCAAGGACAGACACAGAAAGCTGAATCACCTAAAATCACTTTATATGTTAATGGTAAGTCCTTTTAACTACAATTTTAAAACAAGTATAGCAATTTTTGCTAAGATTTTTTTAAATATCAAAATGATGTCTGGAACAAAGAAGCACTCTCTAAATGGAGGAGCAGTGCTGGGCATTTTGTTTAATTACAGTAATAGCCTAGATAATTTTCTTTGATATTGAATTGTATGACAGTGTTGAGAATTTCATTGTAATTGTGCGGCCTACTCAGCATGATTGACACACAGGGATCATGTCTTTGTCTGTGTCATCGTCATAGTTTGTGGTGTCACACTTTTAGTTTCTGCTCAATGACTTTTGAAGGGATACATCAAATTCATTCAAAAATTATAGAAGGGTGAAGTGTCGTATAATACAGGTCAAGCTTAATTTTAGAGGTCACCTTCAAAACTTTGACTTAGTCTGGTGCATATCTCCTACATTCTTTGAGGTAGGAATCCCAAATTTGGAGTGTGGATGCATCTTGAGATGGCAGAGTGCTGCATACCATTTTAGGGTCACTGTAACCTTAACCTCTTATCTAGTTTCTAGAATAATCCTGCCTGGAGCATATCTCTTATTTTATTTTAAGGTAGCAATCCTTAATTTGGTGTGTGTATGCATCTTTGGATGATGTAGTGCTGTGTACCATCCTTCGGTCACTGTGACCTTGACTTTTACCTATGACCAAGTTTCTAGAATCTGCATTGAGTCTGGTGCATATATACCTTTAATATTCTTTGAGGTAGGAATTCCAAATTTGGTGTGAGGATGCATATAGGGATGGTGGAGTGTTGCATACCATTTTCGAGTCACTGTGACCTTGACATAGTTTTTAGATCTTTGTGTCCGGAGCATATTTTATATAATTTGAGGTAGGAATCCCAAATTTGGTGTGTGGATACATCATGGGATGGAGGAGTCACATACCATTTTTGGGTCACTGTGACCATGACCTCTGGCCTAGTTTGTAAGAATTAACATGTCCAGAGCATATCTCATATTATTTGAGGTAGGAACCTCAGTTTTTGTTGTGTTGATGCATCTTGGAATTACAGAGTGTAATTTTTCATCCTTGTATGACTTTGATCTTGACCTTGACCTCTGACCTAGTTTCTACAATCAGCAACACGGCTGGTGCATATCTCCTATATTCTTTGAGGAAGGAATCTTGGAATGGCCGAATGTCACACTATTTTTGGGTCACTGTACCCTTGACCTTTAACTAATTTTTTAGAATAATCATGTCCGGAGCATATCTTTTATATTATTTGAGGTAGCAATCCTTAATTTGGTGTGGATGCATCTTGGGTAACAGTGGCATGTACCTGTTTTGAGGTCACTGTGACCTTGACTTTGTTAATATTCACCCTGTGCGGAGTAACATACTATTTTTGGGTCACTGTTACCTTGACCTCTGACCTATATTTAGAATAATCATATCTGGAGCATATCTCTTATATTATTTGAGGTCAGGAATCCCAAATTTGGTGTGTGGTTGCCTCTTGGGATGGCATAGTGTCAAATTCCAGTGTTTGGGTCACTATGACCATGGCCTCCTTTCTAGAATAGTCTTGAGCATATCTCTTATGTTATTTGAGATACAATTACCAAATATGGTGTATGGATGCACAGCATGTTTGACACCAATAATTTAGGGTCAAATAAGGGTGAGCTATTTGCATACATTGTTTGTGTTATCTGTAATGCAGGTTTTCTATATCCAGAAGAATACTGCATAAATTGCCGCGATATGCATATATATTTAAATAAGTTCTTCCATGTCTGGTTATGCATGTAAGAGTAATTCATCAGTTTGGTTTAGTTATCAGTTACGCAAGGAGCTAGAGTTGACAATTAGCACATGCCATAATCATTTCAATTGGAAGCAAAATCAATTTTCAGAGTTGACAACAATTCACAATAAATGCCTTATGTGCATATTACACAAATACCTAACATACATATACAGTGGAAACTCCGTTATTCAAACATAATTTTTTTGAAAGCTCAAGGTGAGCTATTGTGACCGGTCTTTGTCTGGCTTTGGGGTGTGTCGTCCAGCCATAAACTTTTTCTCTCACTGAACCACTGGTCGAAATTTAAAACAATTTAATTTGAATAGTCCCCAAAATGCCCTTCACCAAAATTGCATAAATGGTTCCAAACCACTGAACATGAGTACGGCCAAAACTCAAGATAAAAAATCCTTATAAACAACATCTCCTCAACCACTGGTCGATATTCATAATAATTTCACAGAATTGTTCCTCATTACACCTCAACCAAAATTGCGCAAATGGCTCTGCTGAACAAAAGGGCCACCAGATCTCTAGATAAGAAATATCTTTAAACAATATCTCACCCAGAACCACTGGTCCTAATTCAAAAAACAATGACAGTTATGAACTTTTGAAAATAACTTGTACTTGTTTCTGTTTTCAATTAAAGTGACATCTGTGACATTGAAGTATGAAGGCAACACACTTTGCATTGGTGATACACTGACAGTTATGAACTTAAAAAAACTTGTTCTTGTTTATGTTTTCAGTTAAAGTGACATCTGTGACATTGACGTATCAAGGCAACACACCTTCCACTGGTGATACACTGACAGTTATGAACTTTTAAAAAGAACTTGTACTTGTTTCTGTTTTCAGTAAAAGTGGCATCTGTGACATTGACGTATCAAGGCAACACACCTTCCACTGGTGATACACTGACATTTACTGCTGGGACACTTGAACCACTGACCTGTACACCAAGTTTTTGTAGACCAGAGGCCACAATAGACTGGTACATTGGTAACAATTCTAAACAGAGCTCAACTGGTACAACCTATAGTCTAAATGCTTCAAATGCTGACCATAATGAGCCAATTTACTGTAAAGGATACAATAATGTTACATCAGACACTGGAAGACCTTTGTCTAAGAAACCAGTGTTATATGTTAGAGGTAAGAATCACTTTCAGTACGGCAACCTATAGTCTAAATGCAGTGAATACTGACCATAATGAGTAAATCTACTGCATAGGGTATAATGTTACAATAGAAGCTGAAAGGGTGCCTAATAACCAGTGTTGTATGTATTGATTTATTTATTTTAGTATCACAGATTAGCAATTAAATAAAACATCACGAATTGATGTTAAATATATACAAACTATACATTTGAACGGTAAGAGTAGCTTTTAACAGTATTTGAAGGCTTTAAATAATACAAACACACATGCAACATGGAAACTCTTTATTAAATAACTGATTATTATACGCAGAATTTAAGAATTAAACCACCACTTTTCCTAAGAATTCAGGCATGTCCTATAAAACTTTTTGAATTATTATTAGATGGATAATATAGATATTTTAATTCTGAATATCAAAACCAACACTGTTTCATATAAATTGTTTGCTACATTAAGAGCAAACATTTTAAGAACACTACTGCAGCTGCAAAATTTATCCAACTTTCAAAAGATTTGGCTGAGCAGAACTCCTAATGGCAAAAATGTATTTTCATATGTTAAACATTTAACACCCATTTCCAATGAACACTGACTCATACTTTCATGGATACTTGTGCAAAAATCATTTGAAACATTTTACTAAAGAACGTCATTAGAACCTCCAAAAATTTAGCAGCTTAAAATGTTTATGTTTCTATTTTAGTGTAGATTACATGTAATATAAAAGTATACAATGTATTTTATCTTCCATTTTGTCAATTTGATATCGGCAGTCTTAAGCAGTGTCCAGCTGAACCCAAGATTCCACTTAGAAAACAGTGTAAATCCAGATCAGCTGGCTGCTGCTTAAGCCATCTGATCTGGATCTTATTGTGTTCCATTCATCCTCAGATTCCACTGTTACAGTATCAAAGCTAAACATGCAGTTAAATTGGCTGGACAATAGAAGTAAATGTACCATATCAATTGATGTAATGGGACAAGGAATTCGGTTTTGTCATTGTGTCACCAGACACATAGGGATCATCACTCTGTTGGTGTCTTTGTTGTCCAAATTGTCACACATTTGGTTTCCGATCAATAACTCTTGAGGGAAAGCATCATTTTTATTCAACTTTCACAGAAGGGTCAATCAACATTAAATACAGATCAAGTTTGAAAAAGTGGGTAATTTGCAAAATTTTGACTGAGTTATGGTTCTTTTTTACTTACATACTAAATTGTGGTTTCTGATCAATAACTTTTGAAGGGATGCAACAATTTCAGTCAAATTTTACAGAAGGGTAAAGCATCATAATATACAGGTCAATTTCAAATTTGGAGGTCATTCGCAAGTTTTTACAGAGTTATTGTCTTTTTTTTACTTAGGTTTAGGCTAATGCAAAAGCTATGTTGGCTGTTAAGTGTTATAAAGTTTACATTTCTTCAAAACTATAATATCTGACATTTTCTTACTATGCCACGATTACCCAGCACCTGTAGATTACAGGTGCTCGAAGTAATAAAAATTTGCTAACGTGTCTGATGCTTAGCGACCTTCTCTTTAATTCCATCCAAAAATTTCTAGAAAATAACAGCCAAATTTTTGAACGAAAAAAAAAATGAAAATTTTGACCAAAGTGATTCATAGAAAAAGCAAAGGTCAGACACAGAAATCGTCAAGATAATGAAAAAAACCATTTATCTCTACTCCCTCACTTGTGTTCCTCACATCCTTGAGCATATATCGTTTACAATGTTGCATGTATCTTATGACATCAATAAAATGGTTCTGCTACGCTTCGAACCATGTAAATTGGTCAGTTTTTCAAAATAAACAGTTGTCGAGTGCGCTTTGACAGGAGCCGCCATCTTTGTTTATGTGCGTGACGTAATTTAAATCACATGGTGCTAAACGGTATGCACGTCACAAACAAGCTCACCCGGACAAACTGCAGGTTGTTTTGACTTTTCAGGCTGTTTCTTTCTGCATCAAGTTAAAAAAATGCCAAATCTAAAAAAGCGTTCTTTACTTATCCATCAAAGCATATTTTGTGGATAAATGCTGAGGGGACTTCTACTGTGCAGTCTCGCCAGAGCCTTCACTGCTTGTATATATTATGGGTCTAGTTAAAAGCTCAGGCCAAAATTTATACTTCTTGTCCTGCTGGATACGTAGACATGGTCAGGTTGCATATCAAATTAAATAGAATCACAGATGCAGCAACAAGGTAGCAGATACATTGCCATAGACCCCACCACCACCCCCGACCCATATAGAAATTTTTGAAAAATATGAGATATTATTTGCAGAAAGAAAAATATATCATGAGATAAGGGATATAGAGGTTGGAAACACAAGCGGCTTGGTGAAGGGAAATGGGCACCAGTATGCAACTCAGTAAATTAAATAAGCTACGTACATGTATACCTGTATGCCTCCAAGCTTCCAGTAACATGTTTACACATAATATTACCGTAGGGACACTTGCTGTGACTTGCTTGAACTTGAACTAGAATATGTTAGTTTCTTTCAAAAAAACAGTTATACTGCTTCAAAGATGTCTGACGGTTTGCATCAAAATTATCCTCTAGTTATTGTAGATAGGACAGGCCAGAAAGAAATATTTTACTGTCTCAATATTGTTGCAATGGCAGAGTGGAGAGTCAATTATGTACTTCAGGTATAAATTATAGTTTAAAGCACAACAAATAGTTCTTAGGCATGTGTGAAGAATTTGTTTTTTCCTATTTCCAAAAAGAGAAGTACATGCATTGACTAGGTGAATATTATTAGAATTGTGTAAATTATAGTTCTTGGAGCTGTCGATAGTTCCAGGTACAAGATCTGAAAGGTATTGAGGAGATAGACCATTCACCATTTTGAAGAAGAGAGTTAGCCTATGACTTTTTTGCCGTGTGTCAAGGGTTTCCCAGCCTGTTTCCTCGTATATCCAGTTTATCCAGACTAATTTTTGTGCCAGTAACTATTCTGGCTGCTTCAATTTGGATTTTCTCTATAATAACTTTTTCTTGCTGGGTGCAATTATCCCAAACAACATCTCCGTACTCAGGCATTGTCATGATAAAAGAAACATAAATTGTTAATAATAATTTACAATCCAATAAGAGCTTGACCTTACGCATAATGTTAATTGGTGACCAAGCTTTTTACTTAATATAATCATTTTGTTCGTGCCATGTACAGTCTTTTAATATAGTTAAGCCACAATGCTTGTGAGAAGTGACTTCATTTAACTGCTGACTATGCATGACGATAGGTGGGTGGATAGGATCATTAACCTTTCGAGATATAAGTAGAGATTCACTTTAAGAAGGATTGAAAGTGACCAGCCACAGCTTGGCCCATTTGGCTATTGCCTTGAGGTCTATGTTTAGTAATTGTGCTGTGAAATCCATATGTTCCACAATTAGATATAAACTTGTATCATCAGAAAAAAGCCAAATATTTGCATAGATCTCATTCAATATATCATTAATAAAGAGTAAGAATAATAATGGTCCTAATGTAGAACCTTGGGGGACACCTGCTCTAATGAAGGTACATAAGGATTCAACCCCAGGTAGCAAAACCCTCTGTCTACGTTTGAAGAGATAGTTGGTAAACCATTCCAGTAGATTTCCAGAAATACCCGCTGCCATAACTCAGGCCTCTTTGCCAGCGTCTAAAGCTTTACAAAATGTATTATATAGGAAAAGTAGTTGGTTCACAGTTGAGTTGCCAGGAATAAAACTAGATTGTAAGGGTGTCAAGATATCATTTTCAAGAAAGTGGATATACAAATGTTTAAAAACAATTCGTCCAAGGACCTTATTTATGTTACTCAACAAGGAGATAGGGCGATAGTTTGAGACAGCTGTTCTATCACCACCCTTTGGAATAGGACACATATGTGCTTCTCACCAGATGTCTGGAAAAATACCTAAGTTTAGGGATTGATCGAATAAAGAACATTGAGGAGATGAGTTTTGCCTGTTGATCCCCTTCCCCCCTGTAAAAAGTTCGACTTTATCAGAACCTGGTCATGTTTCATATTAAATTAAAGGGGATCTTGAATGTAGCAACCTGCTAACAAATATTTTGCCCGCAGACCTCCAATCCCCCTGACCCTGGGAATGGGGTCAAAAGGTCAAAATTAGATAGACTCACAGATGCAGCAACAAGGTAGCAAATACTTTGCCCGCAGACCCCCTTTGACCCTGGAGGTGGTGGTTGGGGTCAAAATTCAACTTAATCAGAACATGGTGGTGTTACATATTAAATTAAAGAGAATCACGAATGCAGCAACATGATAACAAATATTTTGCCCGCATACCTCCTAAAACCTGACCCTGGGGGTGGGGTCAAGAGGTCAAAATTCAACTTTTTCAGAACATGATCATGGTACATATCAAATTAAATAGAATAACTGATGCAGCACAAAGTTAGCAAATATTTTGCCCGCAAAACTAACCACTGAAAACTAGTTGATATGCTTTTAACTTTGATCTGTATGGTACTTAAAGTGAAAGTAAGGCTTGCAGAAATGGGATTTATGTTTTGTGATTTATAAGTTTCTCTTAAATAACCCTTCCCCGGGGATATAAATTCGACAAATTTGCCTAGCTTGACTTCTGTTTTGCCAGGCGACACATCTGATTTTCAGAATCCTAGTTGACAATTGTTATTGAGTCCTCAACATAACTTTCTCATGCTCATTGCAGTACCTGCAGCAGTGCCTCGAATTTTGAATGAATCTGCTGGCGGTTTGATCCTGCTTGATGGAGATGTCTCTACTGTTCAATGTCAGTCAACACCTACACGACCAGCATCTACCATCACCTGGAAGATTAGGAGTAGTGTTCTATCTGATACCAACACCATAGAAGTACCTGAAGCTGGAGGACTAGTATCAGTCATTAGTACATTGTCGTTGGTTGCACAGCAATCATTTAGTGATGCTGATATCATCTGTCAGTCTAAGATAAATGACCAGAGCGGAGCTGCTCCTGAAACAACAAAACTACTCAAAGTCTGGTGTAAGTATGTCCAATCTAAACATTTAGCTCACCTGAGTCAAAGGTTTATATGTAAACTAATAATATACCACTGGCTTTGGCATCAAACTTTTTTTTTTATTTTCCACTATTCTATAACTTATCAGGATGATCATGTCAGACAATCAGGGTCTACAAAATTTAAATTTTCTCATCAGAAACCCCATTTTTATTATAATTAAGTGAATTATAATTTTGTTGGATGTATTCTTTTTCAAGGCTTCATAGAGATATAACTTCTATAATTAGTTCAATTTTGATCACTTTTGTTTGAGAATACCTTTTCAAACAAGATCTTTACATCAAAATGTGATATTTGTAACCAAAGCATTCTCCTTTAATACACCTTGCTGTTTGATTTAAATAGAATATGACTCCCATGTCATGGCGTTGTATGTTCAAAGTATTATTATAGTAAGAAGAAAACAGACATCATATATGCTGAAAAGATATACCTGTACCAAACCACAATAAATTATTATACTAGGGTAAGCAGCATATATCTGTTCAATTGTCTTTGATAATTCTGTAAAATTATACATGCTGATATTCCTGCTAGGAAAGGCAGGGAATTCTCTGGCCAAATTAAAAGGACTTGGTGGTAGGACGACAATTTACTGGTGCAATGATACTGCCTTAAGATATTATTGTGAAAATATTGATTATAAAAAAGATTCAAATCATTCACATGAAAGCAATGCATTGTGCAAGACTGAGAGACAGTTATCTATGCAGTGCGTTTCTTGTAGATATTTTTTCACATTGAAACCTTTTAGGCAACTTTTTGAGAAAAGGCTAGTATTCTTTTTAAGAGACAAATTCCTTAAATGTTATTTTTACTTATATCTCTTGACCTTGTTTATTTCAGGGCGTCCAAGTAAACCTTCAGTACAGACAATCAATGGAGACTTTCCATGGGTCGAAGGTGGACGAGGTCAACTTACATGTCTCTCAACTACTGATGGTAATCCAAGTGCAACTATCAACTGGACCCCAAACGTTGGTATCATGAATGCACAGAACCAACTAGTTATAGACAGTCTCAGTTATTTAGATCATAAACGTACAATTAAATGTGGAATGGAAAATTCATTTACAGAGATGAAGGATGAAATTGTTGAGTCAGAAGGAATAACACTAAATGTACAATGTAAGTATCGGGTTTTCTGGTGAAGGTAAATTAGATAGAGAATACTCGGTGAGTGTCTTTTAATATTCAGTTTACCAGGCAAGGCCTTGAGAATGCGTGTTGATATTATAAGGCTTGCCGAGCAATTCAACAAGCATTCTCAAAGCCGAGCCTGGTAAACTTTATATCCAAAGACTCGAACCTGGTATTGAATTTATCAGTTTACCAATTGTTTCACTCTTCAAACTAGTGATTATGATGTTATTTTTTTATTTTGTGTTGATTCAGCATCATTTAAGCGATATCATTCAAAAAGTGCAATGTCATCTTGAGCTGATAAGGCACATGCCCTGAGATAGATAAAGTTTATCAGGCAAAGTGCAACAATGTAGTCTAATGGGAGGTAACTGATAAAAACTAATATCATACCCTTTGTTATGTCTATCACATCAGAATATTGTTTGCTACATTGACAATAAAATTAATCCTATTTGCCTATATGCACAGAATATGAAATTTGGAGGACTGGGCCAACACTCTGACAAACTTGTATAGGAACAGTCCTGTAGGATAAAGGTCTTCCATTATATGGCTGAAACATTGCTGAAGGTAACATTAAGATCTGGAGCCTCTTGGTCCTCTTGTTTATAACAAATGTATAAGAACTTTGCTACATTGTCTTTAGGTATAATCCCACTGGCATACAGATGCTATATATTATACAGTTATTTCATGTCTGTTTGTAGTATAGTCAAATCTATTTCCCCGAGGTGCCGTGGACTACCTGATGCACTATTGCACAAGGCCGAAGGTCGTCCATGGTATTGAGTGGTAATAGTTTGACTATACTACAAACAGGCATGAAATAACTGTTTTATTACCCAACCCATTTGATGAAATACTTAGCAGCGGTTCTTGCATGGAGTTGCTGTAGATGATGCGGTTTTGTTGCAAAACAGAAAATTTCACCAAATCTTCTCAATTTTGTTCTCAAAATGTTCTGATCGTTATAACTAAGAAAACGAGTACCCACACTTTATGTTTCTTACCATAAACAACGGAGTTATTGGAGTTTAAAGTTGCCCAACCATGCCTTATTTTCACCATTGTTGCATAACGTCTCCTTTCATAAACGAACTGTAAGCGCATCATTGTCGCGCATGTTGATAAGCGCCTGTGTGCTTTTAACAGGAAAGTGGGTAACCAGGCCATGGTATAGTGCCAGTCAATGGTCAAATTTATTGACCGGGGGAATAGTTCAGTGACTCATGACATAGTAAAAAATAGACATTACTCCATATATAGACAGCTGGGTAATAAGAACTTTTATATACTGGCCCCTTATAAGAGGAGCTGCCCTGGTTTTGTAGATAAATGGCTCACATTGTAAATCAGGTCAAAGGTTCAATCCCTTGCTTCACCAGTGTGTCAGATGAGACTTTAGGTTGGTGCTTGAAACCGGTATAAGCCCTCCAGTAAAAAATATGTTGTTACTGACTGCAAATGCATTGCTTCTATTGTCGATCATTTGTGTTATTTATGTTTTGTGTTTGTCATGCTTTTGTATTTGTTCATTGCTGCCTTGTGGTCACCTGCTGGGAAAAGATTGACCTCTTGACTCTTATTTGTGATGTCTTTATTGTAATTTTGTCACTTTTCCATGTGGTATCCTAGGTCAGAAGGGTACTTGATTATATCGATTCCTGATCTTTGCCACCTTTCTTACTTTAAACTGTGGCCACTCCTCCATATGACATCATCAATTGTTTGGATGTTAAACACAAACACAAGCACTAGCATTCTGAATAGCCTGTCAAGGAAACTGAGTGATTAGATGCTGGGCCTTCATGATGCAATTAAAACAAATGGAAAGCAGCTAAAGCACTAAGCAAACAAGTGCTGATAATTATCATGGTTGAAATATATACATGTATATAATTATATACTGGATAAACTTCACAAACATTTCTAGAAGTGTTCCTAATACAAGCTTCTGTCTATAGAAATACTGTTTCCATGGACATAACCGTCAAGTTGTCATTGACTTTGGATATAATGAAATGAGAGAGTTGAAAATAATTCTGGATTCTTATTTTATGGAAAGTCTGTCAGGTCCCATGGAACATTTCTTGAGACTTAAACTTAACAAATGTTTCTAGCCAATGGCTGTATTGTTCAAGATTGTTTTTATTTGGTAGATCAAATATTTTTACATGTCAGTCAGTAGCTTTGGTTATATCAAAATAATACAAATAGGATCTTCCTTAGGCAGGGATTACTGGTATGCCAGAGTAGCTCAACAGTAGTATACAATGTTGATACTTTTGGCAGTAATTGACAGCTATCTTAGTACTTTAATCAGACATTTGGAGGAGAATAAACTCTGCAATTATCTTTCTTTTTTAGTGTATGGTTAGACATACAGGGTATGATAATCTAAATCAATGTAACCCCAAGAGGTTAGAGCAAAGAGCAAATTGGAACAAAATTAGAGGAGCCACTGTGGTGTAATGGATAAACTGCTCTCCTTATAAACCAGGGCTCGCAAGTTCATTTTCCAGCTTCACCAGTAATACCCCCTCAAGAGTGCAATCAGTGCATACTCTACAAAATGACTCAGAAATGCGCATGAATCACTAGTGTACCTCGGAGATTATCACACAGAGATTTGATTATTTCCTGAAGTATCAACCCCAGATCTAAAGCTCTCTGGCTGATAATGGTCGAGGGTTGATACTGGGTGTTACGACATAAAACTGATCAGGATGAAAGAGGAGAATTTTTATTGGAAGATTCCGATTGAGTTGGCAATGCTACCAGGGACAAATAATGCACGCAACTAGTAACAACTTTTTAGTACTTTATACACTATACAAACATCAACATCACATTAATGTTACAAAGACACAACCTACGTTATAATTTCCGTCTAGTTGATCATCCTATACTAAGTCAAGTTTCCACTCTAAGATAGTTTCTATAAGAATCAATCTTAGAGTGTCCTGCTTTAGACGTACGTCAACCAGGTAGAAATAAGAACCATAAAGAATATACAATTTACATATAAATCTAAGATCTAAAAAAATGAGCTCTTCTATTATACTGTTCTGCAGTAATTTGTTCTTATTTCCCGATTTGCGTGATTTACGAAATTTAGATCACTTTTCGTTTATTTACTTGACTCTTGGGTTAGTCTGATCTGTGATTATTTGGTAAATTTGAGTCACAACGTACTTCTGACGTTAATTTAATTTTATTGGGTTATTCAATAACCCTGGATACACGCGATCATGACCTCTTAGGTCAGCCCATGTTCATTGAAATTGATGCTCAATCATAGCTATTAGGCTTTCACAACTCACTTGTTGTATGGTTGAACCCAATCTACGTTGAGGACCGTACTATTTCCCGTTTGGTAATACCAAAAACCTAATCCCACTCTTTCAGTGGTCTAAGGGGATCAGCTACTTCTGTACCCTCAGAATTTAGATTGGATGGCTTCACGGCTTACTTCCCCTAATGTTCTAATGTAGGAGGGGACACTGAGAGACAATTCTGTAAAAAATAATCTACTTATAGAATATTGGTTACTGAGAATTTCTCTGTTGTGTCTAGTGGAGTTGTCTGTTTCCATATTCACAAAATAAAAAAAAAATTCAGTTGTCCGATTTTTAAAACTACAGCCTAACCCTATAAACACGTGATTAGCCCTCACCTGTGGGTGTATAGCTTACGGCTCTCATGCGGTTAGGATGGATCCACTTATTCAGATATTCTCCATCAAAATTTGTGAAACCGAAAAGTATTTTTAGTGACCAGTCTATGTCAGCACTAAATAATACCTCCTATGCCAAAACGAACAAACCCACGCACTACCAAAATATACAGTGCGCTATTATAACGTCGCCCTGGTTTGCGACGCTAACGTAGCGGAAACATCAAGAATACGTGGCCCTTTTCCATTTGAGGTCACGCAATCTAGATAGTTTTTAGGTTTACAAATTCTGATACTTATTCTCTTTGAAAATTCCAGGAAAATGTCAAACAACACAATGTCAACGTTACGATTCAACGTCACGTTGGCCACCACCCTGTCTACGTGCTAATTTTGTACTTGCACACAGTATCAGCAGTAAACACATACTTATGACCTATTGTCAAACATAATATTTTACATCAATATTGCGTATTTTCTTTCTGCTGTCTTATGCGTGAATAATGCACAATTTTTCTACATGTGTTTTGGTGAAAACACCTAATCTCTGAACGTACACGTGACAGCTATTACCCTAATTATGTGAGTGTTCTTAGTGTATGCACCTAAACCTTAGCTTGCGCGAGGGTTAGATATAACTCGATGAGACACACACAGGCTGCTGCAGAAAGCTGACCCTCTCCGAAAGCCAAATCGCCCCCCCCCAACCACGCAACACAAGTCACAACAACTCAAAACCTAGTTGCTAAAATGTCCACCCCACCATCGGTCTCTGGCAAATCCCCCAACACGCAATCATGGCACCATGTGCAGGCCCAACATAGTCTGCAACCACTCCCGGCCAAAACAATCCTCCAAGTCTATCCCGACAGCCCCACCACAGCTGCAAGAACAAGCCCAAAGGATTCCTAGGCACCACGCAAATGCATAGATCAATACACAAGCGCACAACATTAGCTATTATCACCCAAAAAGATGGGACATTATTTGTAACGCCCTACAGAACCCCCACACGGAACACCCGCCGACCAAACAGACGACAAATAAGAAAAAGGATGACTTATTATTTTCAGTAAATGTGACCTGCTAGAGACATCATGATTCGTTGCAAAAGCACTAAATCGCCATGTCGGGAACATGTACAATTCAAACAGGGTCAAATACACATAACTTCACGCACCTGTCTTGAGTAATGAAACATTGTCTCTTCGACGTATCTGCTACGGTATCTTTTCTATGTCCCCTAACACAAACAGATAACCCCGCTCCAACATATGAAAACATGCATAAGATTTTGAGGAAAGGCGTGAAAACCTTGTTTCACTAAATACTAGAGCTACTTAGTAGGGAAACAGTGAACTCCATCTCAGACAAACCGCCCTTATATTGGGCTAATATTAGTAAAGGTACCATATCTCAGTTATGCGTATATGTTCTGCGCAAAGTGAGAATCCAGACAATTCCGGAATCACTCAATTTTTTAATTATCTAATATTTGACAAATAAAATTTGAATTTTGAATTGATCTTGACCTTTGGTATTTGAGATTAAAAAATGATTATTGGATTCAGATTCTAAAGTTGAGTGTAGGATTTGACATTCTTTATTCGAGATTTAAAAAGCAAATAATAATGTTGAATTGAGTTTGATAATCAATATTCGTGAGTAAAAATTGTAAATGTTGAATATGGCGGAGCATCTAACCAATTTTGGTAAAACAGGATTAAGATTTGTTTTCTAATACACCTCTAAACGGATAACGAAGACCCTGATCAGTCCGACATACATGGGGCTGATGACTAGCTTGAGCCTAAATAACATAATGTTTAAAGGTCATCGAAGATCCCGAGCAGCCCAACTCAGAGTGCCTACTGACCTTTGCCTCACAGGTCCTTTTTGGTACATTTGGTAGTTTCTAATGAACACGGATAAACAAGTAACATTTGGAGGCAATACCAAAACTCCGTCCACTGTAGAGAGATAAACTGACCATGTGACCTTCATGCCACGCCTTAAGCATCGTTTCTTTTGTTCCAACTATTTTATTTTCACACCTAAATTATTTTATCCATGTCTCAAAAAACGAAATAAGGAATAAAGAAAAATAAATGCTAAATTAGCAAGCTGTACAGATTGCCGATATATTCGTACTAAAATTACTTTGAAGTGCTCTAGGATTTTATTTATTCGATTCTTTTGGTATTTACCGAAAAATGTAATAAGATTATAGAAAAACAAATCTAACAACATTGTATCTAAGACTTTGGTGAATAAATTTTGACTCCCCCATGTCGATTGAAATGGCAGTGTAAACCCTGATCCAATTGCATTCTAATTTGCGCTTAGACTGTAAAGTAAGGCATATTTATCGGAATATTTAGGGTAAAATGCGGAAACTGACCACAAAAAATCTGTCATAAACAAAAATTTAAGTGGTCGGCCTTTTTGACTCAGCTAGATGGGTTTAAAATCACTTGTACTTTTATTAGATAAAACTACACTCAAAACGCGTATTTTCTTAAAAAATAATTTTTACATTTTTGAACCCAAAAATCGTGAAGAAGACCCGTACCTGTTTAAATGTGTCTTGCTCAAGGACCACAACGCAGTGACGCCGGTGAGGCTCAAACCCTTGGCCTCTCGGTCTCTGAAATCTAAGTAATATTTGATTTAAAATATGATATTATTTTCTTGTGACAATTTCATTGTGTTTGAAGTTATGGTTATTTTATGGGTTGTGCGTGTGTTCTGGAAGCTAACTCACGGGCCTAAAAAAGAGGATTATTGCTTGTACATCCAAAACAACTAAAGATTAACTTGCGTATTGCACCGGCATGGACATGCACTTTATGCGTTGCATGATATATGATGATAAATGAAATAATGAAGCCAACATTATGTATGGAGTTAACCTGCAATTTGCCGCTTGTTCATTTTCCCTTTTCGGCACCATTTCGTCTGCCCAGTACATCCATCCGTCCGTCTTAGTCAAACACTCAAAAAATTATTTAATTTACCGACTTCTTGGATAAATGAAATTTATGTTTTCATCAAAAGGTTGTCGCTATTTAAAAAATGGCCGTTTTATTTTAAGTCAAAATCATCTATAAAATAGTGATGCCCGGAAAACTGTTGAATAAAGGACTTATGGGCATCACTCACATTTAGACTGTTTACTTAAATAATAAAGTGTTAACTGCCCATCTCTATCTCTCTCTCTCTCTCTCTCTCTCTCTCTCTCTCTCTCTCTCTCTCTCAAAACTGGCGAATTTGATACATATTAAGCGATACCCGGATTAACCTAACTCAATATATCCTCCCTCCCTCTCTCTCTCTCCCTCTCTCTCTCTCTCTCTCTCTCATAATCACATACAGGATAATCCACGTAATGCAGAACATGCAAACAGTGCAACAAAATGTAATGTGTTTGAAGTGGCTGCCGTCAGATTCTATTCGAGTTTGAAACTGAGAAAACACCTCTCTGCAAACGTTCATAGTTAAAAATGGGACTCCCATGCATGTTCACCCACCAGCATATTTCTACTTTGCGTAGGGCCTGGTTACAGCAAAACTCAATAAAATACCCCTGGCGCAATTCTAGAATTGTCCGGTACAATTCTGGGATCGGCGGACAAAGTAGGAATTCTCACAATGCGCAGGTACAATGCCGGAATTGTACCAATTCTCACTTTGCGCTGAACATATACGCGGCCATCACTGATTCTGATGTTCCATTGATTTGACATCGTAACAAAGGCCCATCCTTTTGGAGAAAAAGGCTTGATTTTTTCTTATGATGCTCAATGTAGAAAAGAGGAACAATACAGAATAAAATATATACAACATATATACACGTGCAAATTAAATGGCTGACTACCTAGAGAGATAGTCCCCCCCCACATTGTCTTGCCCTCGGATTGCCACAATTATAGACCTGTATTGTTGTAGCTTTAATGCTCAACACATACATATGTGGTTGTACCCTTTAATCGTTTATATATGGGGTTGTACCCCTTTAACTTTTTTTTATAAAGTTTTATGTCTTATGACATTTAATAGATAAGGCTTAATGGCCAATACCTTTCGCAAAGATCTATTGGTTACATATTTATGCCAAGTATCCCTATTAATAACACCATCCATAATACAATCTTTGCTCAAATTTAAATTAAAGTGATTCTTCACATGCAGCCAACCTCTGTTGCAAATTTTTACCATCATGACTTAAATAAATTCATTGACTCCTCACGCCTATAGTACATCTCTGTTACTATAACTATGCTATCATAGTTAAAATATGGGTCAAACATTCTGAGACAATTTGGTCATTACACTGTTGCACACCTTTAACACTGATGCTGACTACTGCTTTCAGTCTCAGTCATATTCCCCCAATAATATGGTATTGGACAGCGTTTAAGACTACAATATGAACGTCGTTGTTTTGTATGGCTTTCAGTCCGTCTTATATGGCTAACTACTGCCTCCTTTGATGATATGTTTCTCTGAGGTACACTACAACAATGGGTACTTGCGACATTTATATTTTGATTTGTCCTTTGACAAGTAGCACAAGACTTACAAAATTGAGCTACCTCTCTACATAAACCAGGCCAATAAAATTCTACTAATAGTTACCTTTCTACCTACATGTTTTACCACTCTTAGTGATTCATGGGCTAAATTCATAACGCTGTGCGTTAAACTAGAAGTAACAACTAATTGTTGTGAAACTTTAGCATTTTTCTTAAAATGTCTATATATTAAACCATACCTACGAATGAACTTAGTTTCACCACGTGAGAAACCGCGACTCATGGTCACGCTACCAGACTCTACCCTTCTTATAATATCTGCTAACTTAACATCTGACGCTTGCTTCATAAGTAATTCTTGCCTGGTTTGCCTAACAAAATTATCTACGACCTTGACCTTCCTATCCTTTCTACTTTTCTTTGACCGCCTCTTTTTGACTACCCCTGATGAAAAATGAGTCATATCAGGAAATTTGGACCCCTCAATATTACCAATGACTAAGTCATGTGTTGATTCATCAATGCGTAATGCATCCGTAGTGACAATCAATATTAATATGGGCCACAGGACATATCTGCTTATAGTTATTAATAAAAGTCACACCACACTGCTTATTTAACATGTAACTATCAGAAACTAAACTTCTCCTGACAACTACCCCTGTACAATCTGTGTCTCTCAAAACCCTAACCTCTTTACCATTTACGGTACCAACGGCTGTCGTAAACATTGACCTTTGGAAATGACAAGTGCCCTTACTATCCTTACGGGGTAATCCTTTCGTTGAAGAATGTAGAGAACTAAACTTAGCCTGACCTTTTCCTACATTGAACTTTTCCAATCAACTTTGCAAAAATTGACCTGATGGTCGGTCGTGCAATTATTATCATAATGATTGTCATGCTGGTCAACTCGACCACAGTTCCTATTCTGACCCCAATTTTGAATTATCTCCCCTATACAGGGAATTAATTTCAGCACTGGAAACAACCTTTTAATTATCAGGGTTATGCCAACATTTATACGTGGAATGGGGCTTGCCACAAATCTTACATTTAACAACGGGTCGTTGATCTTGCTTGGGCTCTACCTTAGGCTGAGCTTGACCTACACCTTTCTTTCCAGGTTGCCCCTTTGCAACACACAAGGGAACACCCCCCTTTGCATCGGCGAACAAATCTGCCTCATAGGCTAACTCACCCAGGACTTCAAATGGCTTGGGCTTAAGGTATAAATAAAGTTCGCGACTACACCAGTCGAGGAACTGGTCTCGGACCAAAAAATCACAAACAGCCTATTAGATCTTTTCGACCTTAGCCATACCTAACCATTTATCTAGGTAGCTTGCTAGCCTATCACTAAACTGTTTGAAAGTTTCGCCTTTCTCGGGCCTACAATCCCTAAACTTCTTCCTAAATGATCATTGGGTAAGGTCAAAATTAGTTAACAGAGCTTTCTTTAACTGGTTATAATCAGACTGATTATCTTTAGAGACTCTAACATTGACCTCCAAAGCGCGTCCTTTTAACAAAGCACTTAAATACAATGCCCACATAAACTGGTCCCATTTATTGCATAACTCTCAAACCTTGTTAAGTAGCTATCCATCTTATCCTTATGTTCTTCAAAGTATGGAAGCTTGGGATATCTAGGGTTTGAACTTTTCTCTTTGGGCTCCCAGGGATGTAAAGTGGTCTCAGCCTCAATTTTTTTTAGATCCACTTTGGCCTCAATTTTCAACTTTTCCATTTCCATCTCCTTATCTTTAATTCTTTGGGTAGCCTCCCTGTCTTCATCCCTCTGTTCTGTCTCAAGTTTTAACTTATTGGTCTCATATTTTATTTTTTCTTGTTAAAGTTCCTTTGCCCTTTGTGCTGCCTCCCTATCTTTATCTTTCTGTTTGGTCTCCCCTTTCTCCTTTTCATAATCCCGTTGGGCAACCCTTTCCTCCATTTCCATATCTTGCAGCTTCTTAAGATAATCCCTTAGCTCTTGCCCTTCATAGCCTAATTCTCTTGCTATTGAAATATGTTTATCCATTTTAGCCCATTATTGGGAAACTATAAATAAACTACATTGTTGAATATAAATAAGGGTTCGCTTAGTCTATTTTAAATAGGCATGGGATAACCAACGTTCGTTCTGGATAACTAATAATTTTACTAGGGGTTTATAAGACGTCACATATAAGTAACGTATATTACAACGTACGAGGGATCACAACGGAAAGGTGCCTAGGATATATATAACGTAAATAGGCCTTCACTAAACGTACTTGACTGCAAAAAACAAAACAACCATTGTTCATTTTTCCGCATTTACGTCAAGTAATTTGGGCTTATGTGATGTAAATATAAACACGTTACAGTCAAGTCTACAGTCACTGACATAGCAAGACATACTAATTGACTACAAATAATCTTTCTATAGATTTCTTCTAATAATAAAAATCAGTTGAGTGGCGTCACACACTCTGACGTCACTGAGGTGATTTAAATTATTAGTACCCTCAGAGGATATGAAATTTTTCACATCCGTTTCCTTAATTAATAGGAACCCAGGGTATAAGCCAATACACAATCTTATGGGTCAAACAAAAGCGGACAAGTCTAATAATTAAACTCTAACATTTTTTCTGTGGTTAATACCCCACTGGCAATCCACAGTACAAGAAAGTATGGGTCCCCTAAGAATGTTATGTGATGACTTATTTACATGTGTTGCACTTCATCACATGGGAACGCATGCAATCAGTACTGTGTGTTGATACTCACAATCGCCTCATGATAATAACCTAACTAGTGGGTGCCCGTAGTAAAGCCAAAGCAGAGAAATTTGCCAATAAAACCTCACTAGTCCCACTTCTGACACAATTGTTACGACATAAAGCCGGTCAGGATGAAAGAGGGGAAATTTTATTAGAGGATTCCGATATGCATTGACAATGCTACCAGGGAAAAATAATGCACGCAACTAGTAACAACTTTTCAGTACTTTATGTACTAAAAAAACATCAACATCACATTAATGTTACAAAGACACAACCTACGTTATCATTTCTGGCTAATTGACCATCCTTTACTTAGGCAAGTTTCCACTCTAAGATAGTTTCTATAAGAGTCAATCTTAGAGTGTCCTGCTTTAGACGTATGTCAACAAGGCAGAAATAAGAACCGTAAAGAATATACAATTTACATATAAATCTAAGATCTAAAAAAATGAGCTCTTCTATTATACTGTTCTGCAGTTATTCGTTCTCATTTCCCGATTTGCGTGATTCACGAAAATTTAATCACTTTTTGTTTAACCACTTGACTCTTGGGTCAGTCTGATCTGTGATTATTCGATGAATTTGAGTAACTACGTACTTCTGATGTTAATTTAATTTTATTGGGATACTCGATAACCCTGGATACAAGCGATCTTGACCTCTTAGGTCAGTTCATATTCATTGAAATTGATGCCCGATCCTAGCTCTTAGGCTGTCACAACTCACTAGTTGTATGGTTGAACTCAATCTACGTTGAGGACCATACTATTTCCCGCTTGGTAATACAAAAAACTGAATCCAACTCTTTCAGTGGTCTAAGGGGATCAGCTACTTCTGTACCCTCAGAATTTAGATGGGATGGCTTCACGGCTTACTTCCCCTAACGTAGGGGGGGGGGGGACACTGAGAGACAATTCTGTAAAAAAAAATCAACTTATAGAATATTGGTTACTCAGAATCTCTCTGTTGTGTCTAGTGGAGTTGTTCGTTTCCATGTTCACAAAATAAAGAAAAAATCAATGGTCCGATTTTTAAAACAACAGCCTAACCCTATAAGCATGTGATTAGCCCTCACCCTGTCTATGTGCTAATTTTGTACTTGCACACAGTATCAGTAGTAAACACATAATAATGATCTATCGTCAAACATAATAATTGCATCAATATTGCGTATTTTCTTCCTGCTGTTTTATGCATGAATAATGCACAATATTTCTATATGTGTTTTGGTAAAAACATCTAATCGCTGAACGTACATGTGTCAGCTATTACCCTATTTATGTGCGTGTTCTTATTGTATGCACATAAACCTTAACTTGCCTATGCGTTAGATATGACTCAATGTGACACATACAGGCAGCCGCAGAAAGCCCACCCACTCAGAAAGCCAAATCACCCCCCTAAACCACCCAACACAAGTCACAACAACTCAAAATCCCCCAGCACGCAATCCCGGCTCCATGTGCAGGCCTGACATAGTCTGCGACTACCCCCCGGCCAAAACAATCCTCCAAGTCTGTCCCGACAGCCCCACCACAGCCGCAAGAACGGTCCCAAAGGATTCCTAGGCACTATGCAAAATGCGTAGATCGATACGCAAGCGCACAACATTAGCTATTTTCGCAGAAAAAATGGGACGTTATTTGTAACGTCCTACAGAACCCGCACACGGAACGCTGGCCGACCCAACAGACGACAAAATAGAAAAAGGCTGACTTATTATTTTCAGTAAATATTACCTGCTAGAGACGTTGTGATTCGATGCAAAAGAACTAAATTGCCATGTCCTGAACATGTACAATTTAAATATGGTCAAATACAGATAACTTCACGCACCTGTAAAGTAATGAAACAGTGTCTCTACGACGTATCTGCTATGGTACATTTCCTATGTCCCCTAACACAAACAGACAACCCCACCCCAAAATAGGAAAATATGCATAAGATTTTCGAGAAAGGCTTGAAAACCTTGTTCCACTAACTACTCTCTTTACTAAGTAGAGAAACAGTGAACTCCATCTCAGATAAACTGCCCTTATATTGGACTAATATTAGAAAAGATAACATATCTCAGTTCATATAGGTGACTAAGTGCACACCTAACCCTTTGCGTATTTATAAATATACGCAACCATCACTGGTTCTGATGTTCCATTGATTTGACATCGTAACACTGGAGGCTATTACCAAATCTCTTTGTTATAATCTGCATGTTTTTCACAAATTCTGATTTGCTGTATTTTTACATTCGACATGAAACATGTAAGTAAAACAGAGTACTGAGGTAGATAAGAAGTATATCAACAAATATGTACCTGTGTAAAAAGTTTAATTATTGCTTATTTATTTTGTTTTAGTTTCTCCAAAGTTCCTGACAACTGATGTTGTCTTTGTTGGAAAAATCCAGGAAAATGTAAACATAACATTTCGCATTTATTGCAACCCAAAAGATGTCAATGTCAAGTTATATGTGAATGGTTCTGTTACGAACGACAATGGGAAATATGTGCTGATGATTACTGAAGGTGTATCAGAGGAACTCAATCTTACTGTTACAATAGTTGATCTAGAGGAAGGTGACTTTGCAAACTACATGTTGGATGTAACAAACTCTATCGACACCACAGAAGTTAATTTTACAGTAGCAGCAGAGAGTAAGTTCTACTGTTTGACTTCCTTGATTATGTTTTGTCAGCTGATACACCTTCTAAAGGATCATATAAATTTAATTTGATAAGAATTAAATTGTTTGTTTAGTTATTTTTTTCTGAATTGAGGTCTTAAATTTCTGAGATCCTGATAAACTCATGATGAATATTAGGCTTGCTTATTTCTAGATCATTATTTAAATTGATAATTTCAGAAAGCTGGAATGTGGACATTATTTTCTAAAATAAATTTATTTGACAAAACTTGAAACATACCACTACTTAATTTATTGAGATTACTATATGTGAAAGTCCAGTCACAGCACCTAGTTTGCGCTGAGATTTATCAATGTTTGTAATCTTTAGCAATTAGTAGTGTACATTTGGCCTCACAATGCTTTTAGAAAGCATAAAATTTGCATGAGCATTTTATTATAGTAATTTTGTTGTATAGTTTAAAGCATGGTTTTGCTGTTCAAAAAAGTTTAACATTATAAGACTTTCCTATATTAAAAGAATTTCTGATTAGTCATTAATGTATCTTGGGCCATATCACCAAAGGATGCTCATCCAGGATTCGTACAGACTTGAAAAGTACTTGAATTTTAGGACTTTCTTGAAAAGTCCTTGAAAATTAAATCTGCCTTGAAAAGTACTGGAAATCAATCAAAAGCCTTATAAAAGTCCTAGAATAATACTGTTTTCTGTAGGACTTTACACTGTAGATAAAGACCTATATCAGTATAAAATTGATGCGCCTATATTTGGTGCAATGCACAACAATTTTATACTAAATTTCCAGTACTAATGTCTCAATTTTCTCAGTCTAGCATTTCTACAGAAGAATTTTAACACTTCAATCAGTATTTTTCATTAATATTAAGTCCCTGAAAACTGTTGGAAAGGCTTTAAGAAGTCTTTGAATTCTACTCATACTTGCCTGTATGAACCCTGACATCACTATTAGTAGCAAAGGATCAATACTTAATCTGGCAAGTATATTTTTTTATACCAAACCATACATCAATATAGATATAAATATAAACTAAACACCTTGTCACTACAATTTATCTCTGAGCAGACATCAAGTGCTTAAATAATAGTCAATTACCTTATGCAGACGATGCACTATTCCAAGTCCTTCAGCGCTTAAAATAAACTTACTGGTGTTTAGCCAGAATATACCCTGTGAAACCACTGCAGCCAGGCTAAATAACCCCCAAAATAATCTGGATGATATAATAATCCAAGTCTGTTAGAGCTTGAAATAATCTATATACATGAGATTAGGGCATTTTGGCTTCTAAATCACCTACTGTATAGTGGTGGGGGAACGCAAATTCACTGCATTCAATGGAGTTAATTTTGGTGACCTTGACATTTTTTTCGATGTCAAACTTGCACTTGAAATTAATTCCTGCGTGTTATCTCTTAAACCAAACTCTGGATTTTGGTCAAACTTTAAATATTGTTTCATTGTGACACAATAAAGAGTTGATAAGATTTTGGTGACCTTGACATTATTTTTAAAGTCATCATCGTATAAAGGCTGTAAAAATCAGCCATTTATGCAGACAATCTTCTAAACCAGTGAGTAAATTTTAACCAAACTTGCAAAAGGTACTTTGTTAGTGGTGGTTAAGAATTTATTAGACTTTGGTAAATTCGACTTTATTTTCAAGGTCACACCAGCAATTTGAAATGTCAAATTTTGACAAAATAGGGTACTGCAAGTTATGCCTTGAACAAAACAATGGATTCTGGCCAACTTTATATATAGTTTCATTGTGATCAGAGTCCACTGGTCAGGGAAATTTGTTTTTTCTTCAAGGTCAAAGAATTAAGTTTAATTGGTGTCGGAATTTCAGAATTAATAAAATGTGGGTGGAACGGATGGATGGCTGTAAGGGGACAGGGAGACAAAAAGCGATACAATGGTTATGGAAAAATGAGTTTTAGTCAGGGAAAGGCCAAGGAAAAGTCAGGGAATTTCATTTCAGACTAAGAGTGGGCGCCCAGGACTGATACATGTACAATTAAGAATTTATTAGATTTTGATGACATTGACCTAATTTTTATTAGTGGAGCGGGAAGTGACAAGAATCGTGCACTTCCGGATACAAGCATCAAACTTTGCATAACTACTTATTGGTATGAGTTGTTCGCAAAATATTTTCTAGCCGATCAAAAACCGCCATATTTTCAAAATGGCGGCCCTGAATTCAAAATGGCCGCCAAAATATATTATAATGTCCAAAAGCTTATACATTTGACTCACAGTGATGGTTCTTTTTAACAAAAGTATGTCCTATCATGTGTAAAACATAAATTGCAACACTTTTTTCTTAAATAATTTGCCCCCTTTTCAGATTAGGGGAAAAATGGGGGGAAAATTGGGGAAATTAACGGAAAATCGGCTAATTCGTCTGTAAACCTAACAAAATAGTTACAAATAGGTATAAACTAAACTCATATTGGATAATCTATGTCAAATACTCATTATCTCTCACATATTTAAGACAGTTTCGATCATAGTATAATAAAAAAGGGGGTAACCTATGAGGTTTAAGGGAAATACAACGTCCAATAAAGTGGCTTCTTCACCACAGAGTAATATAAAATAGAGGTCAGAACAAAAAGAAATAATGGCAATGTATATTCTTATCCTAGGTCAACAATCCAAATGTAATTTTGTCTGTTGGATTGCTCATCTAAAATGTAAAGTTATGGGGGATATGGGAATGTGACATCGGAAATCCTTTCCAATGTGGTCACACAGCAATTTTACAAACTTGTAGGATACTATTACAAGAATTTTTTCTCATTTTTGTGTGTTTTTTAATTCATTATATATTATTATTTATTTATTATTTATTTGTTTTTGCATGTCAGAGTTATCACCATCAAGCTATTCGATTTGACATGAACTGCAGAGTGCAGTGCATTCTAGGCCAGATTTAAAACATTTATAGTTTCCTGAGCAGCTCCATTTCTTACAACCACATTTTGCAAGCTCTTGACAACAAGCAACAACTGTATGTAAAGATGTCCAATGTGGTTGTCAGTTGTGATCATCTTCTTTCCGGCCCCATTGTTTTGGGCTTGGAAGTGCTTGCTCTAGAATAAGGGACTGACCCCACACATGACCTGCTTGGTACACTGCTCTATTTGTATGTTCAATCAGTGCTGATTCATTGGGTGGTATCGTTTCATATGACTTTTGTCTGTGTGCAAATAAGTCTAATCTTGCCTCATTAACCTTTTTACTGCACTGGATTGATCATATAAAATGACAACAAATTGCTCAAGAATTTGTATATCATCGTCCAATATATTTCTGGTAAATTGCCAAGTTTTCGGAAAACCTCTGTTGCTTCTTAAAAGACATTCCAAATTTGCCATGCAGATTTCTTACCTTTACCACGGAAGGCAGGCACTGTATCACAGCCAGTGAATGAGTGAAAAAAATGTGAGAGCTTTTGCCCTTGGTTCTAAGGACAAGCTTATCTCATTATTTGGGACCCATCGTATGCACATTGAAGCAACTTGTAAAGCGTGCAGGCTGTCACCTGATGGACAAGCCTTATTTTTGTAATACTTGATGCAGAGAGAAACGACTCTGCTGTTCCTGAAGATGCAATCCCAGCCTCTGTCAAAACTGTTGTCCACCCACTTTCTTTCAACAAATTCCCAATGGTCTTGAATGCAGCCATTTCTATATGAAGACCTTCTGAAATCACAATGTTCTTATCTTCTCCAAAGGTTTCAGGCCACTGCCACTGAATTTGTTTTGCAACAGCAAACAAAGGTTGGTCAACAGTGACAAAAGTAACTTGGTCTGATCTCAAGAAGAGTCTTTGACTTTTTGCATTACATGCTTCATGGTAGCGACTGAGTGGGCTTGTACTGGTAGAAGAGGCAATAAAGCTGATATGCTAGGACGAAAGTCCAAGCCTCGATTTTTTATGCATGGTATGTAGACCATGTAATTGGTGTCCCGCCCTCCACTGTTTCAGTAACACTGACATGATTAAGCTATTGAAAGTGTAGAGTGTCTGGTTTCAATGGCAGCAAGTTCTGGCATTTTGGAGGAAGTTGTGAACTAGCTGTAAAATAAGCTGGTCCTACGTTTGTGTAAGATTCAGGCAAAGGTGGTACTTTCTTTGTGCTTTGTCTTTCCGCTATATGGAGCATTTCACGTTGTTCTCCAAAGTTATTATTGATTGGGTGCTAAAATATTGAAATGCTTGTGCCATGAAATGATGACTTTGCTGTTGTTAAAGAAGGATTGTGATCAATATTGTATATAGCCTCTGCAGTCAACAGTCCCTTTCAAAGAACAGATGGACAAACCAACCCTTCCTCTAGGTAACGTTCTACAAGGGCTTTGCCCATCTGTGAAGAAATTTCAAGAACTCTGTCTTATGATATGCAAATACCATACCATACCATTGATGTAATATGTCAATTAATTGACGCTTCCTTGTTTTTGCAAACAACAGCAAACCAACGTAAATGACAAATGTTAGTTCATGATTTTAGAGTGTTTTTGCAACATAGTATTCCTTTTCTTTGGACTTTGATGACAGTTGTAGTGTAAAATTGCGAAATTGCAAGGTCAGATTTGGTTGTCTCGGTTTCTATTCGGGCTATGTTCTATCATACTGACGAGCTCAATTAGTGATTGTGGCACAGATGTTTCCATGCAGTTCTCCTCAAATGACCTTCAAACTTCATGTTCCTTTCCAGAATAATACGTCTCACTACATCTGCAGCCTTTGAAACGTGCAATTCAATTTGGCGATTAACTTTTTTACCTTCTAATACAATCATTAAGTCTTTCATATAAATTCTTTGTCATGGCGTTTCTGTCTGACCCAATAACATCTTTTTCACAGAAGAAGCAAATGATCTTTATGTCTGGTACTGCATCAACAGAACGATGTTTAAACTTACTTTGACCTGCTTCAGGCTCATCACTTCTTTGAGATCCACGTCGCGTCTGAGCACGTTCCAGCGTACTGTTGTTGAAAATAAGTCTGCATGTGTTATGATATTAAATTTTAGCATTGTTTAGCCTCAACGTGTTTTCTATACCAGACCCATCATCTAATCGTTTTATGTCCATTGGTATTGGTAGAGAATTAATCTCATGAAACAATGGAAGATTAGTTGCTATGTTTTTATAACCAGCTTCCTCTCGTTTGTAGAACTTTGATGATGGAATTAAGTTCTCATTGTTGTCTCCCTGACGCAAGCAACATTTATTCCAGTCTGTATGCCAACCTGTGGCAGTTGATTTAGACAACAGTATGTCTACAGACATTATGATTGATTATGTAAGGTAATCTGTTATTTCTGTCCAATTTTTTCTGTTAACATTCAAAGAGACCGAGAGACTATCCTTTTACCACCTGATTGAATTTGACAAAATTCTATTTGCACTTTAGTGTATGGGATTCAACTAGGTTCAAAATTTTGATATGATAATTTATACGCCTAGCCCGATCGTTCATCCAATGGAACTACCTCCCGTGCGATCTGCACACCATTTAGAAAACCATGACCCTGTTTTCTTTGGCTCGGCTATCTCGCGCTGGCACAACCTGTCAATTCAGGTGCGGCTGTTTTAAATTTATGGGGTGTGTCAAACAGCATTTGGGATACTGCAAGCACTGCTTATGCAAAATATTGGTTGAAATTGTTCCGATGTTTTTTTCAAGATTTTTTGTGAGATATATCAAGGTATTATGATTTCATAAGAGCAGTTTTACAGCTTCCATTGGACCCCATGCTGAGTACTCAGCAGTGTCTAAACCAATGTGCCTTGGTAGTGCTAAAAAACACTCATTTTCAAATTCATAGTTAGATATTAGCTTTTATATGTTAAATTATGATAAATTTGGCGGCCATCTTGAAAATTAAGGTAGCCATCTTGAAAATGGAAAAAATCTCGTTGGCTAGAATCGATTACATAATCAGGAAGGTTTAAAGAACATATGCTGAAAGTGTCATACTTGTATCCAGAAGTGCACAATTGTTGTGAAATTTGGACACTTCCCGCTCCACTATATGATCACCATCCTATAAAAATGCAAAAAACAACCATTTGTGCACTCTATCCATAGACTATTAATTGTTTGGGAGGATGGAGAGAGTCAATTAGATTTGGTGATCTTGATTTTATTTTAAGGGATCAGCTGAATAGGTGGGTGGATTTTGACAAAATGGTTGGGGGGGGGGGGATGGAGTGTTGTTTAGATTTTGGTAGCCTTGGTTTTAATTTCTAGGTCACACCAACACTTTGAAATGTCAAATTGGACCAAAATAGGGTTTCCACATGTAAGCTATTACAGGGGACTATGTATTATAGCTTTTCTTTATCTATTGTATCATTGTGGGAAAATGAAGTGTTCATAGGCTTCCGATGACCTCCTAACTTTTAGGGTCACCATCGTTTAAAGTCTCTATAAATCAAACTTTTCTGAAGTATATTTCATGAACCAGTGATCGGAATTTTACCAAGTTGGTTGCATGAGAAAATGTTAATTAAATTGAGTGACCTTGGCCTATTTATTTTCAAGGTTACATTAGCACTTTTTCACCTAGTAGACAATTGAATTTTGCTTTGTGTTGAAATATAAAGCAACACTCCAGAAAAGCATTCATGCAAGCATATACTCATTTTAGATTTAAATACACAGGCAGGGGGCTTGTTTTTCTCTGGCATCTCTTATTTAAATGCTTTCGTTTCATGACTTCTGTCAATTTGCAAGGCATTTCATAGTGGTATGTACCAAGACATTCAAATGGTTCATTTACTTCATTCTACTGAGAGAGAGTTCAATGGGGGTCATAAACACCAATTTATCTTATTGTGACCTATCATTTTTTAGGCATTCCAAGCCAACCAACAGCATTTGGACTTAAAGAATTACGAGGTTCAATTGCCATATTCTATTGGGAGAGGGGATATAATGGTGGTCATAAACAACGTTTTCTGTTACAACTGAAGAGTGAGACTGAAGATAGATGGAGTAACAGAACCATTGTTGAAGAACATGATATGAATAGTAACCTTGGTAATTCTTCGTATGTTGCTAGCATCAGCAATCTTAATCCCGGAACATATAAAGTAAGGCTGATTGCGATTAACTCAATTGGTGGAGCTGAACCTGTATTGCTAGAAACAACTTTCACAATTCCTACAAAAGGTAATTTTGTTTCTGTTTTTTAGCTCACTTGAGCCAACTTTCCAGAACATGGTCATGTTGCATATAAATTGAAATAGATTACAAATGCAGCATGAGGGTAGCAAATATTTTGCCCACAGACCCTTCCCCTAACCCTGGGGATGTAGTGCGGGGTCCAAGCATAACAAAATATGATCTCGTAGTACTCAGCGTATAACAGCAGATTTTAGGTAAAAATGATTATATAATAGGTTATATTTAATGAATTTGCATGTTGCCAAGGTAAAATCAAGGGCAGTTACTCGCTAGGCTGCTTCAAAGTATGGAGTCACAAATATCAAAATTGCAGTAGTTTATTTTGAAAGCCTCGTTTTAACTTAAATTTCATAGAAACTTTTGTACATTTTCAAACAAAGTTAATGCATTTCTAGAATAAAATTATGTAGAGTTATTTTGACAGTATTTAAAAAAAGATACACTTATCTACGGTGGATTAATATGTTTATGAATAGGTATGGGTAAATGAGTTTCTTATATATTTTGTAAAAGGGGGGGGGGTATCGAATGTGTTATTTTCCTTATCTGCTTTATATTATTAGAACAATTATCACGTGGATCATTTTCTAACCTCAGCTTACAGACTGTTTCACACGACATTAACCTTTGAAAGTCCCCCTCCCAAGGCTATCTACACACAATTTCACTTCTGTTAGAGAATACACAAAGTTCAGAACTATACTGTTCATACCCCCTCTTCGTGACAGGAGAAACATTTATCTCTGGCTCTACACCATGTGATGATTCCATGGTAACTTGCCAATGCTAAATAACTAAAGTGACAGTGAATTTGAAAATACCTGTTTATTCTTAAGTAACGCTGCCTTACGCTTCAATTCAATCTTTATATCTTAAAGACGTGTTTTAGTTTTTTCAATTTATGCAGGAATGCAAATGTCAAAGCTAAGTCCCGACAATTCTTATAGAAAAGAGGTACTTTCCTCTTTTAAAAAGAGAATATTATAATAACCAGTATGTCCTACAAACGTTTATCTAACGTATAATATGCCAATTAGGCGTAGTAGGATAAGAAATTAATTCTAAATATAGAGTTAATTCCAATAGAAATTATCAAAAAACATCTATTACAAATTATTCTTTGAAATTCAACCAGGTTCAGCTAATCCTACACCTAGCCTGATCGTTCATCAAGTGCCATTTGACTTCCATGCAATCTGCACACCTTCAGGAGGCACTAGACCCCTGTCTTCTTGGCTCGGCTTTCCGGCGCAGGTACATTGATGATTTGATTGTATCAATTCCTGATCTTTGTCACCTTTCATACTAACTATATTGGGGTTACTCAAGGCTCATTTGGGAGACTGATAAACGTAATGCATTACAGCTGACACTAGTTCCCATGCTGAACTTAACAGCAGTGGGGTTCACAAGTGTACTTGGTATTGCAGGAAAACCACTTTATAGTCTTGCTTGTGTAATTATCGTATACGAAAAAAGTGTAGCAGTACGTGTAACTAAGAAGTTGCATTCAAAAATATATCATGACTAGTGTGAAAGGGTAGTGAGTACGATTAATTAGGTAAATGAAATAAGAAAGAGAAGAAAAAAACAATCATGTGTAATGTATCTCAAAAATAAATAAGTATGACCAGGAAATGCCACAAAATTTACACACTGCAGCCCAATCCACGACACCATGAGGAAGAGACACAGAACACCAAAGACAAGAAACAGCGCTAGCAAGAATACAATCAAATTAAGCATCCAGCTATTCTTCCTCTGCCAGATGATTGCAAAAGTAAATGGCCACTAAGTAATGCATAGAAAGGACCAATCACAACACCACCCAGCCTAACAATGAGAGCACAAATAACCAGAGAATCAATGACAACAGAGCCATCGCCTTAGAATAGACAGAAGCCAGACCAACTGCATATTATGTATTTTAGAGGCGCCTAATCTTCGCACTAGATTATGCAGTTGATAAACACAAACATTGTTTAGTTCGCATGTATGTTCCCTAGTGTATGCAATGCATCATCACAGAGAAATGAAAATAAAAAGGCTAATGACCCATAGATAGTCAGAGCTAGCGAAACCCTCAAGTTGAGCCACGGTGGGCCCAGCCAAAGACAAACATTCAGGCACCAACCCCTCGATGAAAGTTTTTGTCAGTTTCTTCATTAAGTCTGAGGCCTGACCCACTGCCATGCAATTAAAGAGGACAACATAGAAAACCAGGATATATATACATGTACAACCAAGCATGCAGACAGTCGCATGATATCCATGCCATGTATGTCACAATGACAATGTTTTTATTCAAAGGGAATTTCAAGTTCTATTAATAGTTATCTTGGACAAACGTTATTTCCTTTGTAATTACTAATTTATGTTTACAACTCTATCTCTTCATCGGTTTCTACCAAACCTTCATTATTTTTATCAAAACAAGTAGGACGTCCGGATGCTTTGAGCGACTTAGTACCATCTTCTGACCCAAACTCTCATTAAAAGCTGAATTAAAATGTAATAGGATTTGATAATATGACATAGAAATCGACATGCAAATTTCTTAGTTCTTATATAGCTCACGTTTGCTACAAGGAGGCAGTCTCTTGCCCATATTGTATGATAATATGTTAAAGCTGCATAGTCTGTAACTTTTGATATTTTTTGAAATTTTTTATTTCTTTTTAAATAATTTGTAAAAGTAGAATTAAGTTATGTTTTCACAATAAATCTGTTCACCATAGCTGAAAACTGCACGGAAAAGTGAATTATCTTATCAAATAGGTGTATTTTTCTCTTGTTGGTAATTATTTGCGTCCCTCCAATAATTATAGACAGTTAATTTTGACATAAATGCTGTTGTTTTGATACTGATAATTTGCTTAGATTTACGAAATCGGTAAAATGTTTACTGAATTTTAGTTATTTTACTGCGCTCTTGAAAAATAGAAACATTAGTTCTAAAATTAAAAGATCAAAAGTTACAGACTATGCAGCTTTAAATAAGAAGACATTTTAGCAGATAACCAGTTGAATTAAGTGGGCTTGAATGGCAATTATTTAATTGAATGGTTATGTTGTTGCTAATGAAAATATACCAAACATCTTTTAAAAACTTCACAGAAAACGATTTAGATAGACATGTTTTAATAAAATTTTGCTTTAAAACTCCATTCAAAGGATTAGTAATATACAAGCGTTTATACATAGTCATAAGTCGTAAATGAAAGTGGTTGGGTTGCCTAATATCTTTTCATACGACTATTTTAATAGTAGTCACAAGGCATTATCAAATTACATATACATCACAGATATTTAACTTATGTATTGTGTGAAAGGCAGGAAACCTTACAGATTGTCATCAATCAGATACTATGACATACCTTCCTACAGGAAATAAAAGCATCATTTTTTTTACGTATTGGTTTTTACGTATTGGTTATGCGAATTCGATGATCAAATGAGAGCTACTGTAACATAATATGATCAAAATTAGGGCCTTGTCTTATCATCTCCCCTGCTTTCTTATACCGCATTTTCAGGATTGGCAACATAGCCAATTATAACAAGCAGGCACATGTCTTTATACTAAATAAAAACATGAGTACAGCGAACCTATATTTTGGCATATTTGGACCTTGCAAATTATTATTGGTTGTTGATGCCAGTAGTGACCTTAAATTATTCATTATTTTAATTATTGTCTGTATTAATTGTACCGTGACAATGTCATATTACAATCGAATCATCCTGCATTGAATTATCTAAAGAATAATACAATCATAGTATTTTGAAACAAAATAAATGTATGTTTTACGACCATCTGATTATAAGTTTGAACAATTAATAATGAATATGGCAGTTTTGTGCTTTCATAATATTAGTATTGATATTATAAACCATCATTACTGACTTTGTGATCACCAGGAACATTTTATAGAACGTGTTTCTCTGCCAATGAAACTTAACTCAGCCATTTTCGTGGAAAATGGGAGTCATCCTTTTTGCTTTTTTATGCAATAATGGAGCCGTATTTCTTATCTAACTTTCTACATGCTGCTTGCCCATATAGTCGACTACAATGTGTGTAAAACTTATTTTGTTTCCTTAAATAATAAGGAAAGTTTTACATTTGATACAGCTACCTTTCGTGAAATTGATAAGAAACAAATATACCCATAATATTCATGACCTTAATAATCCACCGTAGTTAAGTATTTCCATTTTTAAATGCTGTTACATATAACCCCATATAATTCATTTCTTAAATGTATTGATATAGTTTGATAATATATAAAACTCTCTGAGAAATTAAGGTTGAAAAGAAGTTTTTGAAATAAAATTACTGCGATTTTGATATTTGTGACGTCATACTTTTGGACAGCCTCATGGGTAACTGCCCTTGATTTAGCCTTGGCAACATGCAAATGTCTAAAATATAACCTTTTATCTAACCATTTTCAGCAAAAATCTGCTGTTATACGCTGAGTACTACGAACTCATTTTCTATGTGACAATTCTGAATTGGACCCCGCACTAATGGGGTCAAAAAGTCAAAATTCAAAATTTTCAGAACATGGTCATGTTGCATATCAAATTAAACGGAATAATGAATGCAGCAAAATGGTAGCCAATATTTTGCCCGCAGACCCCCTCCCCTAGCCTTGGGAGTGAGGTCAAAAGGTCAAAATTCAATTTTTTCAGAACATATCAAATTAAAGAGAATCACGAATGCAGCTACATGGTAGCAAATATTTTGCGTGCAAACCCCAGTCACCCTACTTACCGCTCCCGATGCTGGGAGTGAGGTCAAATTTCAACTTTTTCGAGACATGGTTATGTTGCATATCAAATTAAGTATAATCACGAATGCAACACCATGGTATTAAATATTGTGCCCCCCTGATACCCCCTCGACCTTGGGATTCAAAAGGTTAAATTTCAGTTTTTTTTCAGTACATGGTCATCTTGCTTATAAAATTAAAGTAAATCACGAATTCATCAACATTGTAGGAAATATTTGCCTACAGACCCCTACCCCCAAACCCTTAGGTCAAAAGGTCAAAATTATTTTTTTCAGAACATGGTCATGTTGTATATCAATTTAAAGGGAATCACAGATACAGCAACGTGGTAGCAAATATTCTGCCCACAGACCCTCCTCCCAACGCTGGGGTGGGGTAAAAAGGATAAAATTAAAAATTTACAGAACATGGTCATGTTGTTTATCAAATTAAAAGAAATCAAGAATGCAGCAACATGGTAGCAAATATTTTGCCTGCAGATCCCCCTCCCCTGACTCAGGGGTAAGGTCAAAAGGTCAAAATTCAAAATTTTCAGAATATGATCAATTTGCATATCAAATTAAACGCAAATCATATTGCATATCAAATTGCACAAATGCAGCATTATGGTACCATATATTTTGCGTGCAGACACCATTACCCTACCAACCCCCCCCCCTCCCCCGACCCTGGGGATGAAATCAAAATTCAACTTTTTCAGAACATGGTCATAGGGATTCAAAAGGTCAAATTTCAACTTTTCAGAACATGGTCATCTTTCAACTCAAATTAAATGGAATCATGAATGCGACCACATGGCAGCAAATATTTTATACGTAGAACCTGGGATTCAAAACGTCAAAATTCATTTTTTTTTCAGAACATGGTTATGTTGTATATCAATTTAAAGTGAATCACGAATGTATCAACATGGTAGCAAATAGTTTGCCTGCAGACCCCTAAACCTGGGGATGGGGTCAAAATTCAACTATAAAAAATTTCAGAAAGTAATCATGTAGCACATCAAATTAAAGGGGCTACCAAATGCATCAACATGCACCCTATCAACCCCCGATCCTGTGGGTGGGGTCAAAACGTCAAAATTAAATTTTTCAAATATGGTCATGTTGCTTATCAAATTTAATGAAATGATAAATGCAGAAACATGGTAGCAAATATTTTGCCTGCAGATTCCCTCGGCCCTGGGGTGGGGTCAAAAGGTCAAAATTCAACAAAAGGAATGGAGCATAGTGCACCATGCAAACACAATCAAATTCTCTCCTTACACACACCCTGAACCTAAGGGTTGGATTAAAAGGTAAAAATTAATCTGAATGTGGTCATGTGGCATATCAAATTAAGGGGAATGAATATGTTCTGATACAAAACATGGCCACCAAAGGAGATGGTTAGTTTACTTATTATTAGCTGATATAAACAAGATGTTAGACAAACGAATCAACTGAACTACATTTGGTTAAAGTTGCAGTAGAAATACGTTAGCGCACTAGTTTACCACTACATAATTGCATGGAACAAGAACTTGGTAGTACCAGCTATTGCTTCTGACACTGATCATTGTTACCAAAGCAGTAGCTTTTAATGGACCTGATATGGGGTATACCCATTGGGCTCATAAGTTGTGTCACTTAAAATTCTTTAACATTGGAAACACATAAATAATGTTCAGTGGTAGGGGCAAGATAGGCAATATATGTTTTCCCTTTTAGGATCATAAACAGGTAAACAATAGAAAGTACTCAAATATCATTAAAATTCACTGTCATTATATCGATAAAATATGCAACACAATCCAATAATTCATGTGCTTTAATAGCACGTGGTGTAACAAAAGGAGTTTTAGTTAACATAGCCATATATCATCATATATTAATCCTTCAGAATTACCTATCAACATGATAAATGTGTTTTTATTCTAGACACACCATCCAACAGTTCAGTTGGTGCAATAGCAGGTGGTGTAACAGCTGGAGTTTTGGTTATCATAGTCATAGTAGCAGCTGTATTACTCCTTAAGCATCTTCGTCGAAAAGGTATTTATAGTATACTAAATTTATGTAAGCATCATTCTTTTTTAAAACTCTATTCAAACACACCAATTAGAAGCTTCCTTACTTATTTAACTTCTCATTTCTATTTATATACAGCAATAGCAGGCGTGTTAATTCAGGAGTTATGGTTATCATAGTTGCATATATATTCATACATAGTTAACTTCATCTAAAGAGTTAGGATTTAACTTTTGACAGTAATTGGGCAGCGCATTAATGTACCCACTCCGCCACTGATGTGGTAACTAATGTTCTGAGATAGTAGTTTGATATTTGTCTAGCCCCCTGTTTATTGATGTTCACATCCATTGTGTGTTGGTAATAGCGTTGAGTCTTGGGTTTTCTGTAATTTTTAGTGCCTCTTCAAATTTTGTTGATCGTTTAAGTGAGAAATAGAGAGTATGCTTATTTTATGCTTATTATGTGCCTTGTCAGTTTACATGTTTTTCTTTCTCGTATAATTGATGCAAATAATTTGCCTTTGCTCTATTATTTTTTGTGATTCCTGGTCATACTTTTTCTGGTTTTATAGAGATCTTAACTAAGTTGTTGGTAAGTGGTTAGTATATTAGTTTATTATTGATTTTATGAAATTTAATGGTGTCTCGATGAGTTAACTAGAGATGAACTAATTAACAAAACAAGCAACCAGCACAAAATCTTTGTACACAATGAGATCAATAACAATACTGATCCAGATATTAAAGATATTATATAAAATTCAATCAGAAAATACAACACTACTTAAGCCAGTAATGGTGGACCTTGGAGATTTAGTAATTTCTTTAATTATCATTAACACTAACAGACTTAAAAAAGCTAACGCTAAATCTATCTCTGAAGAATCTCTTTTCAAATATTATTAAGAACTCCATAAAACTAGGGAGCATGTTCACAAAATGCCACCAATTTCAGATAGTGAACAAACCCATGGCACCATAAGTAAGAGATACAAGAACAAACACAAAGACAAGCACATTTATAAAATGAAGTAATAGTTAACGTAAAGCATCTAAATTTTTCTTCCTCTGTGAGGTGGTAAAAGCAGGAATAGACGAAAAACATTTCACAAATCAAATCTATGATTAAACACACCAAAACTTAATGGAGAAGCATATAACATTGACCATACATGTACCACAACATAATAACTGCCTTAGAATGGACAGCAGCTGAAGCGACTATATATTAAGCAACACAATATTTGTTATAAAGTCTTCTGTTGAAAAAATACATATATTGTTTAGATCGTAGGAAGGATACTCCATATAACGTCATAGAGAAACAATTATACAATGATACAAGTTAACTAATTGAGATGTTTCAAATAAAAGGCCTTATATATTACATATAACCAGAGCTGAAGAAACCTGCTATATTTTAAGTTACTGAAATGCACAGACTCAAACAAACGGTAAGTGAGTATGACAAGAAAAAACACTGCAGACCCACCCATGGCACCATGAGAAAGAAAGACAAAACTCTAACAGCCACAAAACATCATAAGGACAATTACAGAAAACCAGCTACAGCGTTTGCTGTTACTCAATTCACCTTGTTTCCTAAGCGTCGTTTGGCAGATATTTTCGAATTATTGTTTGAAAGTGTGTATGAGGTAAGCTTTTTACAATTACGAAATTTAAACAAATATCTGTATCTTGTTAAAAAGCTTCGAGGCGTGACCGCTATTGAGTTAGAAAAGATTTGTATACAGGTCATTTAAAGGTTTCAAGGGTATTATACTGACTGAAAACGCTGTGTTTAGCTTAACCATATAGATTAATCACTCACCAACATTTTGATTTAAAGGACGATCAGTTGTCTAGTATACAGTACAATGCGAATTGTTATCTGATGTGAAATTCAGCTTGATGTTAGATTGTGATGTTCCTGTTTATATAACAAAACAGTGGTATTAAATACTTTACTTGTCAGTCTTCGCTTTAACACCATAACTTGCATCCCATAATCCTTTAAAGACAAGCAACATTGTGATGTGGTGAAACGTAATGTTTGGTTTACAACTAAATGCTTGAATTCTAATTAAACGAAATAAACCTGAAACATGGAAGTAGAGATTGGCTGCAATAATTTAAGTACAATCAGGAAATACCACAATCACACACTACACTTCAGAAGAACCACCTATGGCTGGATGAAGAAGTGCAACATAACATTAATAATTACAAGACATCAGGATGACAAGTAAAGTAAAACAGCCAGCTCTCTCTTCTTTGTCAAGTTGATTGCAAAACAAAGGCACTAAGCATATGCATAATAAAACAGGGACTAAATATTGAGCCCCACAAACTAATAGGAGGAATATTAAACAATAAATCAACAACAACATAACCCCCTTCTTAGAACAGGCAGCAGCTTAAGTCACCATGAGCTTAAATGCATTTTACTGGTGGCAACTCTTTGCCTTATGTCATGTTGTTGTTAAAACAAAAAAAAATATTTAGCATGCATGAAGGCTTCCAAATTTATGCAATGCATTATCAAAGAAAAACCAACAATCAATACTATGTTTGATGAAGATGATTATTGCAAGCTTCCTATGATATGCTGGTTGCCTAAACTCCATACAAGTCTATTTTATTACTAATTCTAGTTCGTGAACTATCACGGACTTTTCTAGACCTTATACTTATTCCTTAACTACATGAGATTTTGTGAAAAAAGTTTCTGAGAGAAAAAGTAAAAACAAATAGTTTGGTCTTTTTGAAATTCAGTCTGTATTGTAAATATCAAAACTGAATCTAGCTTGCCTACACTTATTTCTCTACTCTTTATACATATATTATATTCACCAAAGAAAAACAACTACTTAATTAATTGACGAAAAGAGAGAGCTAGCTTTATTTAGCTTGTTATCAGAAACGCAACTTTTTCATTTTCCAAATTCCTAAAATATATCAATTTTTTCATCAGTCTCGTGATTGTTGTGAGGCTCTTCCTCGCGGTACCATGAGTTTGCAGTTTGTAATTATGGTATTTCCTGATCATACTCACTTACTATTTTTGGTCATGTCAGAAAGATTTGGATGCTCTCTATTATGTTTTGAACAATAAAGTTATGAGAATGGCTAAAAATTGTAGACAAATAGTAGATATACCTTTGGGTGTTCGTTGTGCTCTTCTTGTTCAAAATTGTTTGTTTAGCTCTAAATGAGACCTACCTGTTTTATTTTGCTGTACTTTGTGTTGTTTCTAGTGTTGCAATATTCGCGCCTGAAAAGAGAGATATGGTTTGCTTTACTTTTGTTGTGTTTAGAATGTCATGTCTCTGTTATCGTTCTTTGACTTTCCTTGTAGTGCTGTGGGTTAATTTATGACTAGTGATAATAATTTCAGGCCTTCAGATAAGAGTCCATATTGGAAAACTATTTCTTTACTTCTCATCTAAAACATATGTTGTGGGTACCCAAAAGAACAGTCTCAATGAGTGGGACGATTCTTTTGAGCACCCATAACACACAATTGACTGATGGATAAGAAAATAATCGCTATTTTACGCTAAATCAGTTTGCTTATCTGGCCCTTTGGTGATTGTGACACTTCCTTGTCATTCCCACACAGTTTTCATGTTGTTTTTATCCAACAAAAATCAGGCTGATGTTATTGAAGCGTTCAATTCTACTTCATGTAACTGAATGTTGATAATCCTTTTTAAAGAAAGTGTATGTCAGAACTACAGTAAAATAAAGCATATTTATACTTGGATTTTGCCATAAGGAATCAGATAGTTTCATAAACAAGATGATTGTCATATCTGATTCTCCATTTCGTGATGAAGATATGCCTCACTCCATTCCTATGGTATATATATTTTCCAGTTTGTTTTATGTTGTATAGCACGTTTAATGATAACGCATTCGGTAAAAACTTATTTTGATGGCTAAATTAATACAACAAGGCTGTCAATATCATAAACTACAACTAAAGCTCAAATTAGTAATATCATATTGTGTAATCAATAACACAATGTGTAAACTTGTAAAATTAGTTTTGAATTTTGTTGTGTTAAAATTTAGTTACAAAGTTTGATATGTTTGTGTATGCCTTCCCTTTCCTAATTTAGGCAGCATCAACCTAAAGCATAATAAACGTTAACAAAATCGAATCTATGAGTACTTTTTATAAAATTATACAGCTTCAACTGCTAATTATTGAGTAATAATATCTAAGAAAGTTTTTTTTTATATTTTAGGTTTTATTACTAAAAGGAAGAGTAAAAGGTAAAGTTATCTTTCCATGAACCCATTTTATTCTGATACATTATTCCAAACGTGTTGGTATAGCAAGTATGGAATTGTTTGTTTGTATAGTAAGATGTTGCCATTCAAAAATCTAAACAAGTGATGTAAAGCTGTCCCTGAAGACTGCCTTCGTCTTAGTAAACAATTCAGAAGGTAAGTGAGTATGATCAGAAAATACCCAAATCACAAACTTCAGATCAACACACAACAACACGAGGAAGAGCCACAAAACATTTAGAGCAACATGATATTTAAAAGACAATAAATGCATAGCTATCAGCTATCTAATCCTCGTCAAGATGATTGCATAACTAGAAAGGACATAAAGTAATGCATACTCAAATAAAAGACCAACATAGAACCCCCACAAACAATGGGAAGTACAAAACACAATAAGTCAACAACAATAGAACCTCCACCTTAAAAGGGACAGCAGCCTAAGCTACTAGGGGCTTCAATGCATTTTACTGGCAAAAAATATCTTGATGAAATACCACCTTATGCGGAAACTGATCTGTGTCTTCATTGTCTGCAAAAATACCTGTTTACTAGTGTCCAAAAACAGAAATAATAGAATATTAATATATTTAATTATGAATATCAGAAACTGTAACAGAAGGAAGTAGTATGTGGAGTTAATAGAGTTAATATAATTGTTGGCTTATTTATTTCAATAAAATGGGAAGCCATGTGATCGGTTTCAAGGTTTGTCCAATATGTTTTTATTAGTTCCCTGACATAATAATATTATGCAATTGCTATGAAAGTGGTGGCTGATGGTTAATGCGGTAATACGACTTCTGTTGAAATAAGTATTACCTGTCACAACAGAGAAGTGTTCTCACTGCGATCCTACAGCTTCCAAGAAAAATACACATAGTGGAGATGTGCGCAGTACAAGCATATCTGCAACAACACAGGGACATCACTTGTAGACGCTGTGGGTCACATAGAACACCAAACGACGGCGCGCACTTTGAGCATAAGTTTTTGCTCTAAACAAACGCAGAGGCTCAGTGTTTTAATAAGAGGACAGTTGGATTGCCATAGCCACACGGTAAGGTCTCCTACAACGCAATATGAGCTCCGCAGGCGAGAACAAGGGTCGTTGTGCAACAGCTGTGGTGGTCCATGGCGCTTGCACAGAAATTGTGCAGCATTCTTTGAGATGTCACTGTGTCTTCAACACGCCCTCAGCACAGTGTCAAGGTGATTAAAGCTCAGTGCACGCATTGTGAGCGCCATGAAAACACAAAGAAAGTATCATGTGAGCGCAGAGAATCGCCCAAAAAAAATCTGTCAGACGCCATAAGAACAGTTTTAAACCCCTGTCACACCAGAGTAGCATTCTCATGGAAATGCCACTGTATCTAGAAAATGCAGAACGCTGCAACGAGTTGACAAAGCGTAGTTTTAGATGTCACTGCGTCCTCAACACGCCATTGGCGCAGTGTGAACGCCATGAAGATACAGTGCAACCACTGTCAGCCATATCAGCGCTGTGAAAGCTCAGGTAATCACCAAAAAGAACTCTGTAGGAACGCAATAAAACGCGATGCGAGCTCCGTAGCAACGGCATGGTTGCTGTAAGGATGCTATAAGGACGCTTTGACAGGCCCCGTTTTATAAAAAACAAAACAAACTTTTCTGGCAATCTCAGAGCGCTCTGGATAATTAAAAAACTCCATACCAATGCATTGGTAACATGGCTTAGTGTGGCAGGGCTAAAGGACGCTGTAAGGACGCTATGGCAGGCCCTGTTTCAGAAAAAAAGGAAATAAAAGAAAATTAGTGTTTTCTAACTCTGGAAAATTAAACAACTACATGCCAATGCAGTGGAAATGCAGCTTGGTTTGATAGGGGCTTTAGTCACTAAAACAAGATCATTAATATCATAAACTTCGTAAAGCATTTCTTAAGTCTATGGTGGGCCCACAGAATATATCTTCATGAACAATGTTGGCTTGAAAACTATTCTTCAAAAAAGGCATATCAGAGCAAGTACTTTATGATGATTTAGATTTTACACTAAAATAATGGTTGGAAAGCCATTATTTTCTTAATAATCACTTAAGATCTTCAAGCCATATACAATATTGAAAAGATGATATTATTGGACAGTCAGCATGCCTGGTTGTATTCCCAAGTAATGTTTATCGCTATGGTTTCCCCTTAAATTGCTCAACAGCGACTCAGGCCACAGACTTATAGATGACATTGAACTAGATTTTGAATGAATTGCTTGGTTGATGCTCGTTTCTGGCTGTGCCCACCGAAAGTCAACTAGGGGTTTTCTTTAGCGCTGACTGTCTGTGAGTTAATATCAGTCTTCTTTGTTTCTTCGCAGTTGATTCACAGTATGTTAATTTGATTTAATTGTGGTTTAAGATAATAATTTGCATAGGTTAGCAAGGTTAACATGTTTAAATGTCTCTTTCTGATGATAAAAAGACTGACATTATTTGCGCATTCAACACGAGATCCAGATATTTGGACATTTTAAACTTAGATAAAGTTAGTAAGTCAAATACGAGGGTTGTCCCAGAAAGTCGTAGACTTTTCAAATAGCAAGAAAAGTTTACGCATGAACATGTTTATATTTTGTAGAAATAGTATACTGTCTATTTCTAACATTTTGAGTGTATAAGTGACAACCAAAATTAAAAGGAATCATTTATATGGTCATTCTATCTCGGTAAGGTACGCATCAATGGCGCACGCAAAAAGTGAAAAAAATAAAAAGTGTATTTCATTTTTGATAAGTGGTTGTATTAAAACTGAAAATGATTACCGTTAATCATTCATATTGGAGGAAACGTTAAATCGCGGGTATTGTCACAAAGTTTCAAATTGATTGCATAATTTACATATTGACGGCATACAAACAAAACAAGTAAGGGTGAGCTCTGGTGGTAAAAGAATTGGGATGTCTTACATAAGGGCGGGGACGGACAGTAAATACAGTTTTGTTTTGACTCCAGAATGACACCACTCCATACTTTAAACTAAGTAAAACAAGACAAATACCACCTTAATGTAACACAGGCTTTACTATACAAATTATTTTTGGGATTCCGTGAGGGGAAACCTGTAGACGAACGTATGGGAATACTGCCACTTAGACATACTGGCGAAGGTATGGAAGTCGAATCAGTCGTCAGCAAAGACAGAAGACAAAGGGCGCGCTACCTAGCTGAAAGGACAGGTGGAGGGAGCCCTACGGTGTATATGATATTTAAATCAGACTTGAAAAATGGCACAGACATCTGCAAGATGCATTCCACATTTATTATTGGAAGATGATTGTGCACACAACCATGCTAGCTATAATTGTAAACTTTCCGATGTCGGTAGTAATTTAAATGGCGTGGGCCGTTTGGCCAGACTTATAGCTGGTAAAATTAGTGCACAAACTTTACTATCAAATATTTTACCTTCAAACTGTGCATGATAATGCAGAAATAATGGAAGAGTTCACAAATAAAATTCGATTGCAATACACTGTTTAGTTTTATTGTAACATAAAAAGTCAACGACTTTCTGGGACAACCCTCGTATACCCTGTAAAGCTTCAACTTAACTAAGCCAATACCTCTGATACTGAAGCTTTTTTACCTGCGTCGCTTTAGCGAAAGCAGGTCTAGTAGTGGGTCCACTCCGTCCGTCCGGTCGTCCGTCCGTCCGTCTGTCCGTCCGTCCATCTGTCTGTCCATCCGTCTGTCCGTCCGTCCGAAACACTTTAGGGTGCCAAGTTTGTGTAATCTGTAACTCCAAAAGTTTTCATTCTTTTTTATTCAAACTTTGCCAAATGATTGTTCACATATTGAAGATGTGCACCTCCTATTTTGTGCACGTTTCATAATTTTTTTCTCATTTTTGAGGGGTGTTGAACTTAGACATTTATTCCATCTGCAATGCATAGGGTGTGCCTAGTTTGTGTAATCTGTAACTCCAACAGTATTTATTCCTTTATATCCAAACTTTTCACAATAATTGTTCACACATTGAAGATATGCACCTCCTATTTTGTGCACGTTTCATAATTTTTTTCTCATTTTTGAGGGGTGTTGAACTTAGACATTTTTCCATCCGCAATGCTTAGGGGGTGCCTAGTTTGTGTAATCTGTAACTCCAACAGAATTCATTCCTTTATATTCAAACTTCTCACAATGATTGTTCACACATTGAAGATGTGCACCTCCTATTTTGTACACATTTCATAATTTTTTCTCATTTTTACGGGTGTTGAACTTAGACATTTTTTCCATCTGAAATGCTTAGGGGGTGCCTAGTTTGTGTAATCTGTATCTCCAACAGTATTCATTCCTTTATATTCAAACTTTGCATAATGATTGTTCACACACTGAAGATGTGCACCTCTTATTTTGTGAAAATGTTTCATTGTTTTTTCTCATTTTTGATGGGTGTTGAACCTAGACAATTTTCCCATCTGTCCGTCCGTCCGCAACATTTTAGGGGTGCCAAGTTTGTGTAATCTGTAACTCCAAAAGGTTTCATTTCTTTTTATTTAAACTTTTCCTAATGATTGTTCACATATTGAAGATAATGCACGTTTCAAGGAAAAAAAATCATTTTTGACGGGTGATGAATTTAGACATTTTTCCATCTGAAATGCTTACTGAAGATTACATTGCGAAATTTGGGTGTAATCCGATTTCATTCCTGTTTATTTGAACTTTGCATATTGACTGTTTACACATTGACGATATGCTCCCGCGACGCAGGTCCAGAGCAGAGTTTGGTCTTGTTTAGACTTGCATTTGTCTTCTTCTAATGATATTGTATCTACCAAAATTTACAATAAGTGGGACGATTTTGATTTTGAAATTGTCAATTTCCCCTTTTAGATGATGTTCCTCGCTCTACATATTATGGAGTTTATATTTGTCAACTCATCCCAATTGCTTGAGCATCTAGTCATGATGTTGCTGACTTCAATACTCACATTTAACTTGTGAGGGTCTTCTTGGTGTCTGTCTGTTCTTAGGTGGATGTCTATATCATTTTATGTTGCTGCTCCCAGCTGCAGGTAGGGGGATTTTGTGTTGGTTCTTAGTGCCATGGTGTAGACTGAAGTGTCCTTTCTAGTTATGCAATTATTATGCTGATGAAGAAAGACCAGCCTGATATCTTTACTTCATTGTCATACTTCTGTATTTTGGCTTCCAGTGTTTTGTTTCTGTTTATTAAGGTACCATGGGCTGGTTTGTGATATACATGTGATTGTCCCATTTTCTGGTAAATCTCGCATGCTTATAAGTTAATTAAAATGCTTTTGTATCTTCTGTAACATTTTCCCTCTGTATGTTTGTCATTTCATTTATTGTTAAGTTATGATGATACAAATGAATGGTTTGCGCTCAAATATCCAGTAATTCTGCAATATTGCCTTAAGCTTTCACTCTTGAGATTTGGATTCATATCACAAATATGTATAACATATATGCGTAGATAAAAAATGGGACTGGAAGCCTGTTTAAGCCTTAATCTACGTCCCTACGTTGTACAAACAGTTTGGTACAACTGCTCTGACAAACAGGCTCAATGGAGTCTTCACAGTTCGTCTTTGTGATAAAATATTATATGAACTAGATCATCTCATATAATACGAGGGTCATTTTTTATGTTCGTAGAATCGGGCTGTATCTCTACAAATATAAAATTTACGGTACCTTAAGTATATATATTTTGAAAGGCCTAGCTTCTATCTATCAACTGGTATAAATTTTACATCATTAGCGCTTAGTTCGGTCAAGATATATAGCTTTGAAAAAGCCTAGTAAAGGGCACTGGTCGAAATCCATGCCATTTTAACCACGCAGCAAGCAGGAAATTAGATGCTGTTAAGTTACATTCGCTATGGTGATATAAACGTTTGCCAAGCCGATTTTTCTTTTGCATCATCAAAATTAATTATTCAAACGCTAATCGTAGACAAGTGCAAAAAACTATAAGCATGCTGTTTGCTCTTCTACAACAATTTTAAAACACCCATCAATATACCAAAATTATCACAGTGTAGTGCTAGTTATTATATCTGTTAAATTACGATTATAAACAAATTTTAAAATTTCTTCTTGTTTTGCATAGCACATGATATACGCAATCATTTGTCAGCAGTTATATTGATGTATCAATTTAAACGTGTAACTGGCAACTTTGGTACTGGCATACCCCATTGTTATAAAAAGTGGGTGGGGTAAATCAACCCCGCGTAGAAAACACAATAATAATTTGATCTGCATAATTTTCTTATTGCAGTAATTTCAACACCTGTTTAGAGGCACAAAAACAGTTTTGATGTATTTTCTAAATAAAGTAACGCTCCATGACGTCATTTATGAAAAAAATAAGGGATTTTAGTACCCCCTAGGCTATTTATTTTGCAGCTCATTTCTAAAAAAGCAAAAGTATTAATTTGGTTTTGAGATGAAAGTTACCATAACACTTCCATCTACAATTTAAACAAGAAAAATTTAATTACTACTTTACAGCTAACATGTTAAGCCACATTCAAAAGCCCGTACCCAACTTCCACTTGTGTCAACTTTTTACAATAAAAGTTTATATGCCTACTGTTCAATTTACTGAGGTTCAAAACAAATCTTCCCTATCCAATAATTGCTGCTGTATGCTATAATGTTTATATAATATTGTAGCACGTGGTGTCCTTGATCAGCAGCCAAAGTTTCAGATGCTGTGTATGGCTATGGACCCATTTTCATGCAATTGTTACAAACGTTCTGTCAGAGACTAAGTCCATAAATGTCATATTTCTACCATATTTCTAGTGTGCGATATATAGGTATGTCTTTGCCTCTTAGAAGTCATTTAAGTAATGCATTTTGAAATAATTTTAGGTTGCATGTATAGATAAAAGCTCAATCTTTCCAAATATATGCATGATGTATGCATTTACTTTCGCCGTTTTCATTAAATCTACCTCTCTACGAACATAAAAAAACGTCCCTCGTAGGTTAGCTCGTCTATAATGAAAATAGAGGATCTTAAATGAGTGCTTAAGTTTTATTAAATTTATAAAACAAGTTGGGGAAAAGTGATAATGATCTCTTCAAACGCCTCCATCTCAAAAACCACATAGTTAAATTAAATGGTAACCTTTTTCATTCTAATTGAGTATTCCATACATACTGATATGATACCTGTGTAATTGTCTGTTATGTCTGTTACCGGTCTAAAATTGTATACTAAAACACTATCTTTACTCTGTTTCAAAAACAGAGCAAAGATTGTGTTTTAGTATGAATAAATTCCCTTTGCAAGTTTTTGAGATAATCAATAAAATTGTATAAACTGATGAAAATCGCCCTATAATGTGGTATTTCATCTGAGTCTCCATTATATTCCAAAGTACTTGTTCACCAGTATCAAGAATGACAATTGTTAAAGTGTAGTTTGCGAACCGATTAATCAAATTTTGGTACATATCGTATATGTGAGCAGCAAAGGTGTACCCAAGCCTATGTAAATGCACAGACTAACCATGGAGCTCACTTATACAAACTATGGATTTAGACACAGACGAACATTTAAAACAATAGTTTATCTGGAAAAAAATATTCTATGACCTTCAGAGAAGAAATAAGCTGGTAGACCAATGTGCAAGTTTTTGCATCACTTTTCAACTGATCTTGGGTTACAGTAAACAGTTCTTAAATCAAAATGAATGTTCTCTTTTTCACACAGCTCACAACCAGTACATGACACCCCTGACTACTACAACATGTCGAACAAGGAAAAAGGTACTGTGTGTAATTAAAATATAATGAGTTTGTGAATTTTAATATGGCTCATTACTCAACAACTCTGTATTTTTAAAATTCAAACGTGTTACATTATCTATACATGTACGTAGCCCTGAAAAGTGGCATTCGTATTTTCAATTATTGCGACAGAATGATATATATCATTACGATAATCTTAAATAATATTAAAGTGTTAATGGATGCTACTGTCATGTGTAAATGTAAATGGATGCTACTTGCTACTGTCCGCCACATATGTTGCTGGATTGTTGTGATTTTCTCATAGCAACAACTTTGGATAATAATTTTGATTAACTAAACATCTAATGAAATATTTTTATTATTTTATTTTGTAAAATGTAGAATGATTGCATTCTTAAGTTTATCATCATATTACTGGAGGCGCTCCTGCTTATACAATGTTTATATGACATTAGAAACTTTTTTCAAAGAAAAATTGCCATATCTAGTCTTAGGGTGTTCTTTCTGAAAGAAAGGTAATTTACTGGCCTTCATAATTTTTAAATGCCCTGTCTCTCTTTTGATTTCAGGAAAGGAAGTTCATACCACTGGATCGACGTCAAATATACAATGGTATCTAATGATTTTATAGTTTTTTTATTATCTTAAAATTTGCTTATTACAGCCCCCCCTTTGAGAAAGTAGGGGTCTATATTGGATTTGGGTTGTCTGTCATTCCGTTTGTCCGTCATTCAGTCCCCCAAAATTTCATTTTCGCTCAATATCTTGAGAACAAATTGACAGAATTTCACCAAATTTTATATATGCACTTATATTGACAAGATCTAGCTTGGAATTGTTACGCGTCATTTTTTTGCACATTTATACTGGAGCTATGACCCTTTATTTACGCCAAAGTTTCGTATCCACTCAATATCTTGAGAAAAAAAAATGACAAAATTTCACCCAATTTGATATATGCATTTTAATTGACAAGATCTAGCTTAGGTTTAACATGTCAATTTTCGAACATTTGTATCAGAGGTTGGCCCTAGATTAACTCCAAAATTTCGTTCCGCTCAATATCTTGAGAACAAATTGACAGAATATCACCAAATGTTGTATTACATTCATATTGACAAAATCTAGCTAGGAATTGTTACAAGTCATTTTTCGCAAAATTTGTACCAGAGTTATGGCCCTTGATTTACGCCAAAAGTTCGGTGCCGCTCATCACATTAAGAACAAATTGACAGAATTTCACCAAATTTTATCTATACATTCATATTGACAATATTTAGCTTGTGATTGTTACGCTTCCTTTGCTGCACATTTGTAGCAGAGTTATGACCTTTGATTAACCCCAAGATTTCGTTTCCTCTTAATATCTTGAGAATAAATTGACAGAATTTCACCAAATATCGTTCTTGGAATTGTAACACGTCATTTGATACACAAAGTTGTACCAGAGTAATGGCCCTTGATTTACGCCAAAATTTTATTTCTGCTTAATATCTTTAGAACATATTGACAGAATTTCACCAAATGTTATTCATGCACTGATAATGACAAGATCTAGCTTATGATTGTAAACGTCATTTTTCGCACATATGTACCACAGATATGACCCTTGATTTACAAACCAAAATCGTTTTTGCTCAATATATGGAGAAAAAAATGACAACATTCCACCAAATTGTATATATGCATGCATATGGACAATATCTAGACTGGGATTGCTCCCCGTAATTTTTTGCACATTTGTACCAGAGTAATGGCCCTTGATCAACTCCAAACTTTGTTCCGCTCAATATCTTGAGAACAAATTGACAGAATTTCACATAAATCTTATATATGCAATCATATTGACAAGATCTAGCTTGGGATTGTTACACGCCATTTTGGCAAAATTTGTACTAGAGTTATGGCCCTCAATTAACCCCAAAAGTTCGTTTCAAACCAATGTCTTGAGAACAAATTGACAGAATTTCACCAAATGATATAAACTGCCACCGGAATTTTTTTGCCAAACCAGTTTTTGGCAAAATGACCTAGTACTTTTAGTTGACATAGAAAGCAAAAGTGACTTATTTCCAGTAGAATAGACCCTACTGAGGAAATTCTATAGGTTTTTGGCTTAAAATCTGTAATGACCTAGAAAATATTCCACGACAAAGGTCAAAATCCCCGCGGGGATTTGCAAATCCCCGCGGGGAAAATATTTCCCCGCGGGGATTTTTCACCATCCCCGTGGGGATTTTTCCCCCGTGCGAAAAATTTCCCCGCGGGGATTTTCGAAAATTCTAAAACTCATCTTTTTATTCAAATATGACAAGATCTCATGTTAATGGTGTGTAAAAATGAATGTCCACCAGTAATAACAATTTTTCATTTTTCCCCGCGGGGATTTTTCCCCGCAGGGATTTTTGCAGAAAAAATCCCCGCGGGGATTTTTAAAAATCTGTTTAAGGGTCTAAAATCAAGCTTAGGTTCACTCTTGCAATCTGTTTGACACATTTGAGTATGTTTCAAGTATATATTAACATTTTTATTTTCCCCATGGGGAAAAATCCCCGCGGGGATATTTCCACGCAGGAATTTCTCCCCGCAGGGATTTTTCCCCATGGGGATTTTTTTCTGCACAGTATTCATCCTTAGAGGATTTTATTCAATGGCAAAGTATTTTTCCTGCATTTATTCACATTTATATTGTATATGGTATGGATCCAGCTCAGTTGCTGCATGTTGTAGTGAAGCAAGCGGGTAAACTGTATTTTAGATTTACTTGGTCACAAACCCAAAGACAGTTTTTCACATTATGCTGCCCATATACCTGTATTCACAGTAAAGCTGCACCTGTTAGGGCCACCTGCTTGTTCCATCTCTTTATTCACTTTGCAAAGAGTTTAGATCCAGAACAGGCCCTACATCTCAGGTACAGATTACAGGATCAGGATCCAAGCTGTTTGATATTGTGGTGTTTTTCTGAATTAGCTTGGGCATAGTTATAAAACTAATACTGTTAATATCAGCTAATAAAAATAAAACATTTGTCCTCTTTAACAGTTTTTGTTAAATAGTTGAGAGGAATATGATTTTAGCATTTGTGTTGTCTGCTGATTCTTCATTATTTTAACTTCTTCAAAACATATTCAGTCAATATCAATAGAATGACAAACAGTTGGATTCCGACTTTGTCTTAAGGGATAATTAGTAGGTTTGTTTTGACATGCACAGTCAAACAAACCGTGCCTCCTTTAAGCAATAACTGTTTGAATCCAGATCAGGCCCAACAATGTGTTAGACCGGATCTTCATCCAAACTGTTTGCTTAATATTTTGTTTATCAGCAGACAACATTAGCGGATAAAAGGTCGGAGAGGCGATATGCATATGACTTATTTACTGGCAATAGTACAGTGTACTGGGCCGACTGGATTCCTTAGTGGATTAGTACTCTATGTGCCAGAACAACCACCTAAAACAAGAAAACTGGACACTTTGGAGTACTCAACAATAAATCAAGTTATACAAATATTTACACCCATGTAGGCAGTGCTCCACCATCTTGCTTTGGAACTAAAAATCACCACCTGACCACCCCCGCCCCCCTCTCTTTTTTCTTTAGACACTTGCTCAATCGATACTGATCATTACGCAAATTTTAGAATTTTGAGAAAAAAAGAATCTGTTGGCTGTGCTTTTTACTGATTTAGGTGTTGCCCTAATCTCCTCAGTGGTCTGGGAATTGACCACAGAAGGAGAAAAACTATTCCACTGTGGAATAGTCCACGGAAGAAAAAATCTTCACTGAATCACTGTATGTCTTGTATCTACAATATTGGGCACTGTTTGATGACCTGCTAGATTTCAAAATGTGAGCAGGGTCAGGTACTTGTCTTTTTCTATAGACACAGCACCACAATGTATCTTATGAAAGAGGAGAAGGGAGAACCGATCCCTACAAGCCTCAAGAGATGGCACTCACACACATCGAGCATCTCACTGACACTACCTGTGTTTCACCATCTCCGGCATGTCCAGCGGGCTGCTGTCCTCTGAACTTTCTCTACCTGATTAATCTGAAGCTTTGAGTAAGGGCTCCAAAAAGGTGCTGCATACTCTAGTTTAGGCCTAATCAAAGTTTTGTATGCAACTTCCTTAGTACTCGTAGTTGCAAAAGCCAATTTCCTGCGAAGGAAACCGAGTGCCTTAGTTGCTTTGGAAGAAATTTCTGAAATGTGTTAAATTGACCCCAATCCATATTATCAGAGATGGTTATATCAAGGTATTTGGCTGACTGAACTTTTCCAAAGTTTTCTTGTGAAGGGAATCATCAAAGAGAATTTGTTTGTAATGCTGATGCCGAGTCACTCTATGACCGAGTCACTCTCATAGAGTGACATTTGGCCACATTGAACTTAATTTGCCAATGATTGGCCACAGATCGAAGACCTTATGTTATCCGGCAGGTCATTTATAAAAGTAAGGAACAGGATCGGTCCTACATACCTTTCCACACACACACTTCCAGACTTAAATTACTTAAACTCTAGAGTTCCTGGATCCATGCCTACGTTTGGTATGATAACAATTTAATTAATCTTTCTGGATCCGGACACGGAACAATTTTATATAATGTTTTATTTTGCTCTTACTCACATTCTGTAACGAGATTTTATTTAAGCCCTCCAATTAAGATATTTTACTGTTCGTTCCAAGGGGGTGCTTCTTTTGTGGATCATTTATGTTATTTCTGTCATGTATTTGTTATGCATTTGTGCACCTCTGTTTATTGATGCCTTGTGGTCACTGCTGGGACCTCTTGGCTCTCGTTTGTGATGTCTAATTATGAATTTGCCACTTTCCCATTGGTATCCTGGGTCAGGTGTGGTGCTTGATTATGTATCGATTCCTGATCTTTCCCTTATTTGTTACTTTTAGTAAAAGCCTATACTTGGTTGGGCCGTGACATAGCAAAATGTGTATACGAACAAATGTGCCACAGAAAATGTTTTTTTCTTTTGTTTAAATAACTAGTCATCTGTATTCAATGGCAGAAAAAGAGAGAAAGAATGTTTTGGAGGTAAGAAATCATACAGATCGCGTTGTTTCATTCCTAATTCGTCTGTTGAAGCGAAAAAAATGTTGCGTTTCGTCCCCAAAGCAGTTCGTACTCAGTCCAAAAATAGGCTTTATTCATTCTGCTTGTCGTTTCCGCTAAATGTCTGCTGTAAAGGGTGGCGGCACTCAAGGCCTCTGTCCTGTCAAGATTAAAATTTGAAAAGAAAGTTTCTACCAAGATACAAGAAACTTTATTTAAAGTCGGCATTCAATTTTAACATATCAAACATTAGCCAGCAAGGCTATTTTACCGACACACAAAGTGAAAGACTGTACAAGTATATTTTCTATTGTAAAATATATATTATGAGCATATAAATAAGAGATCCTTCTTTGCGATCTATCAAGGGGAAGGAATTGATGAAACTCGAAAAGGTGGGACAAAAGGGGCTCAAGAGACCCTGATCACCATGAAGGCTGCATGGTTTCAAGGCTCTTAGGCGAAAGACGAAACCTAGATAGGGCGCAGATAGACCAAAAGATGAGGTCGATCAGAGGAGAGCAGACCTTATCAGCTGTATATAATACACCTATAATTTATTCAGGCTTCCAGATAAGAGCGCCCGTTGGAAAACCATTTTCTCCATTTAATTCTCATCCAAAACATATGTTGTGGGTACTCAAAAGAACCGTCTCAATGAGACGGTCCTTTCGAGCACCCAAAACACATTTTTAATATTGGTGAGAAAAAAATATGTTGTGGGTACAAAAAAGAACCATTTCATTGAGACGGTTCTTTTGAGCACCTAAGAAGACACATGCTTGATATTGGCAAGAAAAATCATACCAAATTTACGCTTATAAAATTATAAGAACTATGGATTATAGTGGCACTTTGGAAGCTTAGCAAAAAGCTTAAATTAGATTAGGCATTTAATTAATTAAAATAACTTAAAATGTCCACCCCTTTAATTATACCCGCTTTTTCGTAAGAAAAATAGGGTATATTAATTTCGTACCAAAGTCGGTCCGTCGTCCGTCCGTCCGTGCGTCTGTCCATCCGTCTGTCTGTCCGTCCGTCCGTCACGTTTCTTGTAATTGTATCTTCTCCTAAACCGTTGGACGTAGCAACTTGAAACTTTGTAGGTGCATAGATCACATGATGTAGAGGGTACTGGGTGACATTTCGTGTGACCTTGACCCCAAGGTCAAGGTCGAAGGTCAAATAATGTATTTTCTTGTAAATGCATCTCCTCATAAACTTTTCAAAGTAGCAGCTTCAAATTTTGCCTGTGCATAGGTCACATGATGTCAAGGGTACTGGGCAACGTTTCGTGTGACCTTGACCCCAAGGTCAAGGTCAATGGTCGAATAATGTATTTTCTTGAAAACGCCTCTCCTCATAATGTTTTGGAAGTAGCAACTTCAAATTTTGCCTGCACATAGGTCACATGATGTTGAGGGTACTAGGCAACACTTCATGTGACCTTGACCTTGGGGTCAAGGTCAAATATCCCAAGGTCAAATAATGTATTTTCTTGTTAATGAATCTTCTCCTGAACCATTGGACATAGCAACTTCAAAGTTTACTGGTGCATAGGTCACATGATGTGGATGGTACTTGGCAACATTTTGTGTGACCTTGACTCCAAGGTCAAGGTCATATAATTTACTTTATTGTAAATCCATCTTCTCCTAAACTGTTGGATGTAGCAACTTCAAATTTGGCAGGTGCATAGGTCATATGATTTGGACGGCACTGGACAACATTTTGTGTGACCTTAACAAATAGGTCAAGGTCATATAATGTATTTTCTTGTAAATGCATCTCCTCCTTAACCATTGGACATATCAACTTCAAACTTCACAGGTACATAGGTCACATTATGTAGAAGGTACTGAGCTACATTTTGTATGACCTTGACCCCAAGGTAAAGGTTATAGGTAAAAAAGCGGGTATTTGCGATGGTGTACCATCGACTGCTGCTCTAGTTTTCATCTTTTGACAGATAGATCTACACTAAAATGATTTCAAAGATTCAAAATCAGTAAGCTTGATGTTTTATATGTTAATTACATTTGTGGAAACTTTCCATTTTAGTCACTCAACCTACTGTCGTGCCAGCCAAGAGTGACAGTGACGTCGTGTTTTGTTTACAATTGTTAAGTAAAACATTAACTTTTATACTCCACTTGGGCTAATGCGAATCGACAGATAACGTGTGTATTAATCCTATCCTGTTCCAATGATCTATCGATTCTAAGTCCCTGATAACTTTGTAAACAAAACGTGGCATCACTGTCACTCTTGGCTGGCAGGATAGTACATCGTGAGACGTTTACATTGGAGAAGATAGTGCCACAAGGCCTGATACGGAATTTCACATCGATAACTTTTTATTTTTAATAGACCCCTTTCACATTGTTATCTCCCTTAGCAATCGCTCTTCAATTGAAAAATCGATAAAGCTGTTTTTGAAAATGAAGGGGCAGATTGCTTATTAGTGATCATTAGTTACATTGGCAAAACACATAGTGATGCTTTATAAGCCGATTGTTTTGGCCTTTCACCGATAGAATAAGATATCTTTTTCTAGGAATTAGATAAATTAGTGTTTTCATTTACATATTTTATAAATTTTCAGTATTAATAGCTTTATTTAGTGCAAAAATCGCAAAAACTTTTTGAAACACATGCCAACTAATAAGACACCTGAGTCTGTTATGCGACTATCAACAACTCAGACGAGCCTGGGCAAATGCACAGTCTCACCAGGGCATTTGCTGCTCGCACACACATCGGATCCAATGTTGTGTCTTAGTGCACATAAAGAAAGACGGTGCATGTGGTAAACAGAGGCTCAGACAAAAAACAGACCTTAGGGTTCCAGCCCCACTAGATAAGCAGGCAGTAGCGCACGCATGGTACTGCATGCTACCAAATAAACGTGCGTGTATGGCCATAATGACTAAGCATATGCGATAAGTGTGGAAATCGAACAGTAATTACCTCCAATCATATACCCATTAAATGACATCATTTCTACACAATGTCCGCTTATGCGCAGGCTAGTGAGAACCATCACTGCTCGCACACACAAATTATGGATGTAGATGAAGACTCATATCTATGTTTTTAAAACACCAGTCCACTGGTTAAGACTGTGTGGCGCCTTTTACGTATATGTGATAATAAGTACAAATTAGAGAATCACTTCATAAATCAATCATACCCGTGCCAGGCACGTGTGCTTTTATTGCTTTTAAAGGGCCCCAGGCATAGGATTAAAGGATAGGATGCACAGTGGGAGATATTAAAATGGGCCTCGATTGCGACGCGAGAAAGCCTGATTTTTGTGCATGCGAACAATAAAGGTGCAGGCCTGTCTTCGTATCCATGCAGTCTGATCTGCGCCTTTATTGTTCACTTGTTGCAAAGTATAATATCTGAACTTGCTTACGGCAAAATTTCATTTTTAGCTTGTCTCTGTAGCTGAACAGACTGGTTTGAGACTTACTCAGTCAGAAACCAGCAAGACAGCTTTCTTGCGGGATGGCCTTTAAAATGTATCTTACCACTTATTTTAACCAGAAAGACCCTGTTTAGAGGCAAAGTGTGTGGAATGTAATCATAGACCATGTATACATTGAATAAACATGAAGCTAACCAGACTCTTCACTGCTCGCAAACGCATAGTATGGAAGGAAATAATTGATATGTAGTGTATGTTATAATGTATGACCAACACAGTAATGCACCCACTCATTTGGAAAAAATGCAGTCCTGGATATGCTTAAAGATATCTTTCTGATCTCAAATATTCAGAATATTGGAATCAATCGCTTATTTTTGTAACATTTATCATTTAATTTTGCTATTTGTCAAATCTTTATTTGCGATTTATTTTAAAATTGTTTTCCATATTCCATTGTGTATTGTAAGGAAGCCGTATAAAGGTTGCCCCTTAAAGTGTTTTCTCGTGGAGATAACGCGGAACGAGACACTTTGGCACATGCGCACTAACAATATGAAAAGAGTCTATTAAAGCAGACTACTGTATCCTTAAAACAGGAGCTTTCCTATGTGTCATTGTATCCATTTAAACAATTCTCAGGACCGCACTTCCAGTTAGCAGCGGTTATCAAGTACTGTCGAATATGAAAACCACATGTTTTATCGATATTTTGATTTTTGTGTTTCCCTCAAGATAACCTTCAAAAAATGGAAAATCATAGTTTGTGGTAGGCTGCAACAATCATAACACGATGAAAGACGAGAAAATACAGGTCTTTAGCTGAATTTAGCTCCAAATTATTATGTCAAACGCTTAGAAATATCGATCTTTGCAGTCACATTGGTGTTGCGTGAATTCGTATATAGACACTAAATGTCAACAGTTAAGCAACAACAATTTTAAAAGATCATTTCAGTACAGATATGTTTGTCGCAGTGCACATAGATAGATAGATAGATAGATAGATAGATAGATAGATAGATAGATAGATAGATAGATAGATAGATAGATAGATAGATAGATAGATAGATTAGTCACTGAAATATCCTGAACTTTCAATGAAAAGTGAGTACAGTATGGGTTGTTATACACTATGGATTTTTTATGTCAATTTCTTTGGGTAGCTCAATTTCATAAATGTGGTCTTCACAAGGAGTGTAGATATTCATGACTGCAAAGCCATCTATCATGTCACATCTCAGCAGACTGCCTTCTGTTTGTTTGTTTGTATTGTTGCTTTACGTCCCAGTCAACAGCTATGGTCATTGTTGGATGGTCAGTTCACCTAACCATGCACACTTTTTCCTGGGCTTGAACAAGCGGTTAACCAGTACTTCGTGCACATACTTTCGCTTGTAGCTGACCACAACCCTTCTTAAATGATTCAGCGGAAGGGAAAATGATGGTAAAAATTGTTTCAGGATCAATCTCCACAAAAGTATGGGACCGGGTCAGGATCGAACTCATGACCCCTGCAAGCACATTATCGACTGTGCTATGTGCTACTCTGCCCCGTAGACTGCCCTCTGTAGTTGTATCATGTTTCATCTCAACAGACTGCCCTCTGTGGATACTACAGTTGCAAAAATAAATTAAATATTAAATCACAAACTGGTGTATCATGTTTCAACTTGGCAGACTGCTTTCAGTTGGTAGAGTTGCAAATCAGTGTAGCAGGTTTCATCTCGGCACATTGCTCTCTGTTGGTAGAATCGCAATCTGTGTATCATGTTTCAGCTCAGCAGACCGCACTCTGTAGATAGAGTTGCAAACTGTTATATTATGTTTAATCTCAGCAGACTGCCCTCTGTAAATCTGGTTGTAAACCGATTTCTCATATTAATTCTCAGCAGATTATTCTCTGTAGATATGGCTGGAAACCGATGTATCACACTATACTCAGCAGACTGCCCTCTGTAGATAGATTTGCAAACCTGTTTATCATGTTTCATCTCAGCAGGCTGCTCTCTGTTGATAAGAGCTACAAACTTTGTGTATCATGTTTCTTCTCAGCAGAATGTCCTCTGTAGATAGAGTTTCTGTTGTGAGCTGGTCTATGATGTTACATCTCAGCAGACTGTTCTATGTACTGATGTATCATGTTTACAAAGGTTAAAGGCAGATGACAATTTCAGGTAAAGCTTCTATGCAGAGAGGAAATACACAGGACAGAATGTCGGGCCTGATCTGAGTCCAAATTGTTTGAAATGGATATCGGCAGATAACAATGTCACATGAAAATTTAACGGAAAGTTAAAATACAGGTTCAACTTCAACTTGTCGTAACCTCTAAAGTGCCAAACATTCTGAACCTCGATAAGGCCTGGACAAGAAATTGGGCCTGATCTGGGTCCAAATTGTTTGAAAGGGTTATCAGCAGAATGACAATGTCATGTACAGATGTAACACAAAGTTAAAAAACATCGGTTTAACTCCAACTTGTCATATCCTTTCATATGCCAAACATTCTGAACCCCGATAAGTCTGGACAAAATGTCGGCCTGATCTGGGTCCAAATTATTTGAAAGGGTTATAAGCAGATGACAATGTCATGTAAATGTTTTTTGCTAAGTTAAAATACATAGGTTCAACTTCAACTTGTCATAAGCTCAAAAGTGTCAAACAGTCTAGAACCTGATAAGGCCCAGACAGAATGCCGGACCTGATCTGGGTCAAAACTGTTGTAAACATTACAGATTTAATGCAAAGGGTAAACTGCGATGGGTTGACCTAAAGTTGTCAGAACCATAAGGGTTAGGCCAACCTTAGAAATATTGTTGTTTCCCCTTGGAGCATTCTGCAATACTTTTGACCTGCATTAAGTGATGATTTGTCATGAAAGCAATTTTTACTCTTCTTGAGAGTGGTTGTTTTAGGCAGGTTTTTCTGCACACAAACAATTTGTTTGACTCGAGACCGAGGGCCGCGGGTTCGAGCCTCACCTGCGTCACTGGGTTTGTAGTCCTTGAGCAAGACACATTTATCCTAGCTTAGTACTGGCTCAACCGAGGAAGACCCTTCCCTTTATAACTGAAAGATTGTTGATGGGACATAAAGAATCAAATCAAACAAACAAAACAAACAATTTGCTAAGAATATATTTTAAAGATAACTGTTTACAATTGACAATTCTCTAAGTTTGCAATGAAATTAAAAAAAAAATCTTAACAAAAGATTGTTATAGAATTTTTTGTGTAGGGACTTTATACAGGGTCAGTCGGGTAAGGGGGAAAAAAAAATTTTAATTTAGGCCAATATCAGGCCTCTATGGCTGTTTTCCCAGACACCATGTATTTAGGGAGGTTCAAAATTGATAACTTTTTCAAATATCTAACTTTTGTCTCAGCATCCAGATAATCCAAGTATTGCATGCTTGGATCCAGAGGGGAGACCAGACCCCTTTGAAAAACACAAGTTATATGGGCTTAGATAGGGATTAATTAAGCACCTGGATACCCCCCCCCCCTCTGGAAAAAGTTGGACACCATCCTTACCACTGGAAGAATTGATGGACCCCCTCTGGAACCATGGAAAATTAAACTTCTATAAAATAAGTTGAGGACAAAAAAAATTTTTTATGGCAGATACACCTTGAATCCACCTTCCCGGACGAGAATTCTTGGACCCCTGCATGTATTGATATTGTTGCTTCATATGGAAATCCATATAAAAATTGCTGAGAACATTTTTTGAAAAGGATAGCTTTTATGACAGGTTGCATTGTACCAAAGGTGTTGAGTGTCAAACTTGGAGGTGTGAGAATGTCAGAATTCACATTCAAAATAGTCATCTATCTATCTAGAGCTTGATAATGTCTCGGGATATATAGAATTTCAAGTCTGTTCTTTTGTTGTTAAAGCTCCTCCATTTTTTGGCCATACATTAATTAATTTATTTTTTTTAATTTTAACCTGTGACCTTTTAATATATATACAATGCACAATCCCAACTTCATTTTATAAAAATCTATGGGATGTTCTATTGGTCTAAAAAGAGTTAAGGGGATCATTTGTGTGAAATTATTTACAATTGGCGCAGGAATTCAGCTCAATTCAGTTGGAAACAACATGGGGAATTCTTATTTTGGTCAAAATTAGACATTTCAAAGTGCTGATCTGACCTTGAAATTAAGGTTAATGAATTGAACTCAAACCTAATGCCCCTCCTCCTACCCTCCTAACTATCAAAGGCCCTGATAAACAAAAATGTGAGCCTTTTCAGAATAATTATGTGTTTTGTGTTTCAGAAGAGCCGGCTCATTGAGACGCTTCTTTTGAGTACCCACGTTGGCACAACATATGTTTTATTTTTAGAAAAATGAAATATGATTTTCAAATATGCTCACTTATCTGGAGGCTTGAACAATGTTTCTATCATTGGTTTTGCAGAAAATGTGCGGAACAGAAGCTACACCCTCTAAGCTACACAGATGGTGACATGGACTCACAACGCCAACAGGATCAGCACAAAAGCCGATATGTACCCCACATAATTTGTGACAGTGGTTTAGGAGCAAAGATGTCTGTTTTGTTTGCTTGCTTAATAAAAAGGGTAAGTAAATTACCCCTATATCAGCTAGTGATAATTTTGTCATCTGCTGATGTTCTATGCAAACAGTTTGGAAGGCCTCCAGTAAAATATTTTACTGATTGTCCCAAGGCGGTACTTCTTTTGTGGATCTTTTATGTTTTTTCTGTCTTTCGTTTGCTATGCCTTTGTGCACGTCTGTTTATGTGTGCCTTGTGGTCACCTGCTGAGAAAGGGCTGACCTCTTGGCTCTCGTTTGTGGTGTCAGGCTGTGAGTTTGTCACTTTCCCATTGGTATCCTGGGTCAGGTGTGGTACTTGATTGTATCGATTCCTGATCTTTGCACCCATACTTACTTTAATACAGGGGTTGCCAGAGCTCATGATGAGAAATGTCTTTAAATGACATCTCCTGAGCCAATGGTCCAAATTTTAAATAATTTCACAGAAATGTTCCTCATGATGCCCTCTACCAGAATTGCACAAACAGTTTTGCTCCACCAAAAAAGGGGTTGGCATACAGTTTGGACCCAGCTCAGACTGGACACATAATGTTATCATTAGTGTAAAACTTCGATGTTTTTTCCCTTTAAACAAATTATTATTCATTCATTACAAGTTAAAACTTTTGTAAAATGCTTGCGATCTTTCAGCATTTTTTTGTGTGAGTAACACCACAGAAGAATAAAAACATGACAGTCTTTTAAAGTATGAAAGAACATAAGGGGTATAGATTAACTTAAGGGTGAGCAGCTTACAGACAACAGCAAAAGCATGAACAAAATTATCAATCATGCTAAGAGTTAAAGCATTCATAGTTAAAGCATAAAGAATCAAAGCACTGAGAGTACTGATGGGGACGGCTGTATTTATACGTGCAAGTCTTCAAATAGGGAGATTTTTAGTTTGATACCTTTTGTACAACCTGCGATTTAGCTAACAAGAATGGTTGACTAAAACCTTACAACAAAAAAAGCCAAACAAGGACCAAGAAAAAAATGGAAGAAACAATAAACAATTAATCAACATCAAAACCACTTCCTTAGAACTGGCAGCATCAGAATTTGAAACCACTTGGTTCATATATAAATTTTCATTTCTTATTAGTACTACATCACACGGAATTAAATATGAATTGATGTACTGCCATATAACGGACACGGTAAACAGTTTAACTATAGACTATTAATGGTTATGCATACGTATCTACAATATAAGAGTATACTTAATTGCTGAAGGAACAGGACTTACTCTCATACTTTAGTATCACCATCCAGTTGCATGCACATATGGTCAAATTAAGATACTATTCTTTCTCAGCTTTTGACTTCAGCAGAATCAAGAGTGAAGATCTGTCCAGTAAAATTAATTTAGGCACCAAGTGGTTTCTGCTGCTGTCAGTTCTGAGACAGTGTTTCAGTGTTGACATAATGTCGGGATCATATCTCCTGTATTATTTGAAGTAGGAACGCTAAAATTTGTGAATTCATGTATCTTGGGGTCGCGGAGCGTCGCATACCCTACCTTAACATATGCCCTCAGATCTAGAAAATCGTGCCACGAGCATAAATCCTATATTATTTGACATAGGATTCCCAAATTTGGTTTGTGGACACATCTTGGGGGTCACGGAGTGTCGAATTTCCTTCAGTGTCACTGTTACCTTGCTTTCTGGCCTCAGTTTTAGAAAAAAATATCGTAAAAATGGGCTGTCCAGTGTTGTCAAATAACGTTCCATAAATGTGTCGCATGCTAGATCCATTATCATAACATATCTTGTTCACTGTAGATTATAAATGGCCATGCATAAGCCGGGTACTTAAAATCCAGCCACATAAAAAGAGTAGACCTATACGCGATGGAAGCACGTTTTAAATGGTAAACAATTACAGCTCTGACGGTTATATCTCAGAGCTTCGAACCATTGTAAATGGACAGGCTCGAGAAGTTCAAAATTGAAGCATGCAGTGTGCATGAATACATATTATGATCAGGTTAAATGACCGCCAGCTTTTTTGAAAGCTAATACTTGTTTCATAATTATTATTACCTGCGTGGCTTCAGCGAAAGCAGGTCTAGTAGTAGGTCCACTCCGTCCGTTCGTACTCACGAATGGACTCTCATCGGGTACTTTAAATTTCCAAAATTTCTTGGTACTTTAAATTTCCAAAATCAATTATGGAATAAACCTCATTTGCATATAAAGGGAGCTAATAAATTCAAAATGAGGTTTATTCCTTAAAACTTTTCTGGGATTTGTTGGGTACTTACGCTTTATTGGCTACTGACAAGAATCCATTTGTAAGAGAGTCCGTCTGTCCGTCCGTCCACCCATCCGCAATACTTTTGGTGTGCCTAGTTTTTGTAATCTGTAACTCCAAAAGTTTTCATTCATTTTTATTAAAACTTTGCATAGTGATCGTTCACATATCGAAGATGTGCACCTCATATTTTTTGCACGATTCATGAATATCAAGTTTCTTATTTTTAAGGGGCGTTACACTTAGACATATTTTCTGTCCAGAATGCAAAGATGGTGTTTGGTCTGTGTAATCTGTTACTCAAACACTTTTCATTCCTTTATATTCAAACTTTGTGCATCTCTTATTTTGTGCACATTTGATTATATTTTCTCAATTTTTGACGGGTGTTGAACTTAGAATTATTTTCACTTCGAAATGGCTTGGGGTGTATAGTTTGTGTAATCTGTAACTCCAACAGTTTTCTTTCCTTTATATGAAAACTTTGCATGATGATACGATTGAAGATGTGCATCTCTGATTTTGCGCACGTTTCACGAATATTTTGTTTCATGTTTGGGGTCTTGAACTTAAGCATTTTTACGTTCAAAATGCTTAGATGGTGTCTAGTTTGTGGAATCAGTAACTCCCCCAGTTTTCATATCTTTATTATTCAAACTTTGCATAATGATTGATCATTCATGCATTGAACATGTGTACCTCCTATTTTGTGCACATTTTAAAAATATTTTCCGTTGAACTTGGACATTTTTCCATCCGAAATGGTTGGGGTGTCTGATTTGTGTAATCTGTAACTCCAGCAGCTTTCATTCTTTTATATTCAAACTTTGCATTGTGGTTGTTCCCACGTTAAACATGTGCACCCTGTATTTTGTGCACATTTGATGATATATTTGGGAGTTTTGAACTTAGACATTATTATGTACTCTCATGTTTTTCTTCATACGTAGGCTTGGACCCAGCATCTACTGTCTACCCCCAAAATATATCGGGAATATCAGCCAGACCCCAAAAAATATTTGTAATTTTGGGCTACCCAAATTATATCCCCATCCTGCACATTAACCTAAAGAAAAAAAAACCTGAAATGTATAGAAATGACCCCTAAACCAGTCCAGTTTGCAATGATATCTCCACAAAATCTTCAAACACCCAAAAATAATGATATTTCTGAACCCCCCCCCAAAAAAAAATAATATTGAAATTCAAGATTTTGAACCCCCAAAAATGGTCCTAGCCTACGTATATATATGAAAATATCAGAGTACCCCCCCTCCCACACACACACATACACTTTCTTGGGGCATCAGGGTGTGAAAAGCGGACGTTACAAAAATAAGATTAAGAAGGTGACACCAATTACAATTAAAGTATAATAGTGAGCGTGCATCAAAGTGGTCTTAAATCATCATTGCCGACCCCTGTAAGCTGAGAAGGAACAGAAAAAATAATATAAAATTATGCTGTTTTAAATCAAACATGATTTCGTGTTAACCCATAGTAATGTTGTAGATGCGCAACCTGATTAGAGTCTTCTCTCGATATAGAATCATAGGTCCAGATTAGCAAACAATTCCAGCGTAATAGTGAGAATGTTTTCTTGTCCATCAGTTTTAATATTGTTTTGGGTACTCAAAAGATGAGACAGTTCCATTTTGATTATCCACAACATATGCCTTGGTAGAGATTTAAACATATATTTGGGTGCTGTAAAGAACCGTCTTATTGAGACAATTCTTTGAGTACCCCCAAATGTGTTTTGGTAGAGAAATGCTAAACTGTCCCCACCACCGCCGATGGGCCGAAATATATGATAATGCATTGATGGTGAGGGTTTAAAAAGCTGTCATATCCATTTAAAAAAAAGCTAATGCTTGTAAAAATGAACTTGGTTTCACTAGAAAAATATGACCTCAAAATGCATTAGAATCGCTTTTACGGACATTTTGAATTAGAAATATTTCTTTAGGGAGGCCCTATCACCCAACGAGAGGGGTCATTTCTCTCGTGCTCCCACCCCTACACACACACACACACACACACACACACACACACACACACACACACACACACGCACGTGCCTTTGACACTCGAAAGAGTCATACTACATTTCAAGGTCGTACCACTTTTCAAAAGTCGACAACGACCCTGGAGTCAGTTAGCGGCCTATATTGATGAAAGCATAGGTAGTATTATACTCCCATGAAATGACATTTTCTTGATAAAATAAGCAATTAGTTCATAACCTTGAAGTGAGCATTGAAATAACGCAACGATGGTTGCACCCCGTTGTTGTATTTACTGGTGCAGACTCGCCAGAGCCTTCGCTGCTCGTATAAATAGGACACAAGTCGTCATTTGAGCCAACGCATAAAATTTTGGTACAGTGACGAAGGCTCAGTTGAGCCTGTGCGAATGTGCAGACTCGCCAGAGCATTCGCTGAAGTCATATATGACTGCGAAATCGCATTTCGGGCCAGCAAAAGAGTTTGGTACTTATTAGATTGTCGAGTGACAAAAGGCTCAGGTGAACCTGTGCAGCCCTGTGAATATTCACCAGAGCCTTAATTCGCTGCTCGCATAAAAGACACACACACAATCGAGCATGCACATAGGATTCTGATACTGTTACGAAGGCTCAAGCGAGCCTGTGCAAATGTGCAGACTCACCAGAACCTTCGCTTCTGGAACACAGATTTCCATTGAGCCACCACATGATATTTTGGAACTGTGACGAATCATTAGGTGAGCCTGTTCTCTAGAGCATTTTCTGCTTGCAAAAATGACACCGAAATCGCCATTTGAGAGAGCACGAGATTTTGACACTTATCGCATTGTGATGTGACTACGGCTTTGGCGAGTCTGCATATTTGCGCTGACAGTTTCGTCTGAGCCTTCGCAACAGTATTAAAATGTCGCGTGTTTGATCAAATGGTGATTGGGTTGCCGCTAATACGAGCAGCGAATGCATGACGAGTCTGCACATTTGCCTGAGACACTCAACAATGCGACTGCGAAGGTGAGTCTGCACACTGGACAATGCGTTAAGTATCAAAAGGTCGTGTTGACTCAAATGGTGATATGGTTCACATTTATGCTAGAAACGAAGGCTCCGAGAAGTCTGCACATTGTACAGTCAACAGGTTTAGATTTTGGTTACCTTATGGCTTTTGCATTTTCCAGGGTGCATTAAATTGGAAAATGTATTAAATTGTAAAAAAAAATATAAAATCACAGCTGGGATATTAATAATCAAAACTTAGAACAAATATAAATGCAATTGTACAAGTCTGATAGGTTCAAACACAAGTAATGTATGTATTGCGTAAGACGACTTACAATCATATCGCTAAACGACCGCTAACTTTTTTAAAAGCCAATTCTTGTATATGTATCAACTGGTTCCCTGCTCACGCGGTCGCTAATTATATAAATTTATTATTGCGCGATAATAATTTACATATATTTATGATTAGCTAAGAACATTATATTTTGAAATCGAGCAGATAAATCTCAAATACTGTAGATCTAGACCTATTTTTTAAAAACGACAATAAAAAAACACGGAATAAGTTGGAACTATTTTTACGCGGAAGCTTTCTGAATAGGTGTTGTTTGGATCGTATTAATCCCTTATCATGCGGCTAAGTAATGCCCTGTTTTGAATACAATGTAGATCCATATCAGCCGGCTTCTCAGAAAGTAACAGGTCAGAATGAATTGTTTACCACTCTGCCTCTAAATCAACCATAAAACCTGATACTTTGCAACACATATGGTGGAAAATTGGGTATAAGTGTAACATTTTGATGTGTTCAACAGTGCAAGAGCGAATATCGACGTGTGGTCGAAACGCTATTGTTAAAATTGGGGAACGGACTAACATCCGTCCCCAAAAATCACAAAAAGTCCAATTTTTGAAGGTTTATCATTGCCCTGTTTAATACACAGGCAATGAAGGTCTAGGTCAAGTCCATTTTATCAGACAATGTCATTTGTTAATCACCTTGCAGACAGTTAGGACCTAGATCAGCACTTATAGAAATTCAGTCCTGGTCTGCGTCCAAAATGTTAGACATTCTAATAACTAGTGTTTGAAAAAAGTTAATTTTGAAAAAAAGTCAGCAGACTACATAAAGCATGAAAAGCATTCAACAACTTAAAAAAGATCTTTCTGGTTAAAATGATCAAGCAGTGGCGGACCCAGAGGAGTTTCAGGGATTCCCCCCCCCCCCCCCCCCATTTTTAAATGTCCTATGAAAATGAAATAATTGGGTCTCAGTGAGACCAAATTATTTCTTTTCATAGAATACTTAGGAAAAATGAGATAAAATCAGCAAAGCAAACCCCCACACCTTAATATATTATGAACCCCCTTTGTGTGTTGTACATTATATATCTATATATATCTTGTAATGTTCTATGTTTATAGTTATTGTTTGTCAAAATTGACCCGAGACATATGAATTTTCATTGTCCTTTCATCCAATCTTCGGGAATCATCGTAAAAAGTGAGCTTTAGATTGTGGTACAATTACTTGTCTGAATGAAAGAATTCTACAATTTCTCGATAGCTTAATGGGTACATTTAACAGGATGTGTTTAGCATTCAAAAGATGTGGGTTCAAATCTGGTTCTATTTCATTTTTTTTTTTTTTTTTTTTTTTAGTCTGTTTTCATTATTTTGTTTGTTAAAGGTGCATAGTCTGTAACTTTGATCTTTTAATTTTAGAAATAATGTTTCTAATTTTCAAGAACACAGTAAAAAAACTAAAATTCAGGTATACATTTAACCAATTTTGTAAATCTTAACAAATTATCAGTATCGATCAAAACAACAGCATTTATGTTAAAAATTAACTGCCTATAATTATTGGAGGTACGCAAATAATTACCAATAAGGGAAAAAACAGCTGTTTTAATAAGATAATTCACTTTATCATGCAGTTTGTGAAAATATAACTTAATTTTACTTTTACAAATGATTTAAAAAGAAAAGATTTTTTTTTTCGAAAAACGTTCATAGTTGCAGACTTAGTCTCTTTAAGTCTTTTTTTTTAATTTTGTGCACAAATGGATAATATATAATAACTATAAAAATCTTATCAACTACAACTAGCACAGTGCATGATTTCAATATAAGCTCACATGTAATTAACACTTTGTATGCTGGGTCATTTTAATACTTTTATGTCATCAGCAGACTTTTTTCCAAAGTCAACTTTTTCAATAAACTTATACAGAAACCCTATCAGATGATGGCAAACGGTCTGTATCCAGTTCAGGACCAATGTTTTGTCGGTACTGACCAGGGTCCAAACTGTTTGCAAAGACTATCAGCAGGCAACAAAAGTAGCCGCTGGCAAAGAAAGAGTGAATAAAACCGAGGGAATTAATACTGAATATCCAAATGAAAAGATGTAAAGATAATCAGATGGTGGCATAAAATATATGAACAACTTTGACTTAAAAAGAATGCATACATTGGACAGTCATAAAAATGTCTCCCACCCAAAGATTTGATCCAGGTTTGGGTGATCTTTTTCAAATTGTGAACTAACCACTAGGCTATCAGACCATATAGATTTAAGAATTGACATTATCTTAATAATCTTAAGTAAGTAAGTAAAGTCTTTATTTAAAGAGGGTGACAACATTTAGTAGTACAACTAATCTTCCATGAGGCCCTCAAAATAACTAATATGTACACACATAAAAAACAACAGTTCTACACAAACTATCAAATTAAATTGTTTAACCCTGTACTGCTGAGCACTATCTACAATCAAAAAATCACAAACAGGTAAATATACAGATGTCTGCAAATTATAGCTCAATATGGCCATGTGACTTATTATATGTCCACTTTCAAATTTTATCATACTGTCTCTGATCAAGTATTAGCTGTATTCCACCCTATAAGTGCACTTTGTCTATAGTCTAACTCTTCAATGCTAACTATAATAATAATAATAATAATAATAATAATAATAAAATAATGGAAATGTCCAGAGTTATCTATTTTTCATATATATACAGGGCTTTAGATAAGCTTTATTTTCAAAAAAGTACTGTACTTGTCTATTTTTTAAAAAAAGGTGTAACGAGAAATTTTTATGAGTACTGACTGTTCGTCTTAAAAAAACACACAAAGTAATTATTTCAATTGAGCCTGGGCTTGCTGCGTGTTTTCTTAGGCTATTCATTAACAAAAAAGTAAACAGTAAGATATTTAATTTCTCTTTGGCATAGTAGGTTTTGGTTATACAACTAAGCCGCAATGGGGATGGGGGTAGGATGCGGGAGATGAAGAATTTTTAGAAAAAATAGTGCCAATTGGAGCATTATGAGTCCCCTTTAGGTAGCTTAAATTGTATGCTTTGGGAGGGGGTTGTGTGGAATTTAAAATAGCTAAATTTTGGCAAGACCGTAAACTGAATGCAAAACTGTGGATCCTGATCAGCTGATCAGTATCCACACTGTTAGTGTTTCTAAAAACGGGATATATCTAGGTTCAGCAGGACAAGGGTTAATTTGATATTTACACAAGTGCATTTTTTATTATATAGTAACCATATTTATCTTGACAAGCATCCATTTCTATTTTACTCTGCTTGCTGGAATTTTTTTTATATTTTTGTCATCTGCTGTCTTTTTTTAAAACTGATTTACTATATTGTTCTCAGAGAGTCAAACAGATTGGATTAAGATCTGGCCGAATATTTTGTCGGTCCTGATCTGGTTCCAAAACTGTTTGCAAAGGTTATCAGCAGACAACAATTGCAGGCAAAGAGTAACTTCAGCAGTGTATATCTAACCAACTTGCAGGGTTCCACTTATTAGTATGCATTTACAAGCAGAGTAGAAAACAATATACATCTGATCACCTGGCTTCAGGACCAGGTATTTTGTCATCTGCTGTCTTTTCTAAATTCATGTACTATATAGTTCCTTCATGATCACCATCAGAGAGTCAAACAGTTTGGATCCAGATCAGGTCTGACATTTTGTCAGTCCTGATCTGGTTCTAAAACTGTTTGCAAAGGTTATCAGCAGACAACAATTTCAGGCAAAGAGTAACTTCAGCAGTGTATATCTGACCAACTTGCAGGGTTCCACTTATAAGTATGCATTTACAAGAAAACAATATACATCCTGATCAGCTGGCTTCAGCTTCAGGACCAGGAAAATTTTAAGGTATTTTGTCATCTGCTGTCTTTTCTAAATTCATGTACTATATAGTTCCTTCATGATCACCATCAGAGAGTCAAACAGTTTGGATCCAGATCAGGTCTGACATTTTGTCAGTCCTGATCTGGTTCTAAAGCTGTTTGCAAAGGTTATCAGCAGACAACAATTTTAGACAAAGAGTAACTTCAGCAGTGTATATCTGACCAACTTGCAGGGTTCCACTTATAAGTATGCATTTACAAGAAAACAATATACTTCCTGATCAGCTGGCTTCAGGACCAGGAAAATTTTAAGGTATTTTGTCATCTGCTGTCTTTTCTAAATTAATTTACTATATAGTTCCTTCATGATCACCATCAGAGAGTCATACAGTTTGGATCCAGATCAGGTCTGACATTTTGTCGGTCCTGATCTCAGGTTCTAAAACTGTTTGCAAAGGTTATCAGCAGACAACAATTTCAGGCAAAGAGTAACTTCAGCAGTGTATATCTAACCAACTTGCAGGGTTCCACTTATTAGTATGCATTTACAAGCAGGGTAGAAAACAATATGCATCCTGATCAGCTGGTTTCAGGAACCAGCTGATTCGGATCTATACTGTTTATGATCAAGGTCGGAGTATTTCAAGAAAAAGCACGAATATCACCAAGATTTTGGCGAAAATTAATCAGTCTCATGTCAATTTGGGCAGTTTGAAATAAGAACTATATAAAGAATAGAATAGGATGGACAGTTCGTTTCTTTCTGGATCTAAAAATAGCAACTGGTATCATTTTACCTATTCTTGTTAGTGCTTAGCCACCTCTGTCATCTGCTGATAACCTTTGTGAACAATTATATAGGAGGCAGACTGTTGGTCCTGATCTGGGTCCAAACTGTTTGACTCTCTTATAGTGTTCCTGAAAGAAATTTTGTTAAAAAGTTAATATTGAATGCTAAAAGTCAGCAGACAACAAAAAAGCATGAAAAAAGCTTGAAAATAAATGATAGAAAAAGATCTTTCTGTCTTCTGTCTTAATAATCTACTATAGAACAGATTGTCATTCTAAAAGTGTTACTGAAAAATATTTTTGAGAAAGTCAATTTCTAAAAAGTCAGCAGACCGCAAAACATTAATGTGGGCATGACCAGATTGGTCTGGAAATTTATTGTTCATCTAAATTGAAGGATGTTTTTGTTGTTACCATGACAACAAATAGTAGGTTTTGACCACATGGTGAGTTGCTATCACCTAGTGACTTAATAAACACAGAATTTTCAGGTTTATTACTGAAATGCACATACTAGCTTTAACTAAATGGGGTAGATACAGATGAGAAGCCACTAACAGTTAAATCTTCAAGTCATGTCCTTTAAGAAAAAAGTGTCCTGAAATTACCTTTTGAATATATTATTTTGTTCAGAGAACCAAATAAAAATAGTCCTTGATCAGACTGCTCTTTTTTGAAGTATGCTGATCTGAGACTATTTTTTTAATAAATGCTTATTTACTGATCTCCGATGTTTAATTCTTTGTTGCAAATAGTTTGGATCCAGATCAAGCCTGGAAGTTATAAATTTTTTAAAAAAATGGGCCTGTTTCGACAAAATATTTTTTTAAGGTATGTCAATTTTTTTTATATAGCTTCAGCCTAGTGCCTTAATACAATGCAAGAATAAACAACAATGAGATCTAGCAGGAAAAGTTTATTATCATAATTATTACACATGCATACCTTGAAACATTCAACTCATAATATGGGCCAGTACATGGGGTTTTGGTACATATAACATATCACAGGTTTATATAAACACAAATTTGCAGCGTAAAATTGTAAATATCACCTTACCCATAATTCTTAGCATATGATTTGGGTGTCAAAAGAACCGTCTCATTGAGACGGTTCTTTTGAGTACCCACAACATATGTTTTGGTTTTAAAATAAGAAAAGTATTTTTTTTTGGTACACACTCTTAACTAAAGGCCTGACATATGCTGCCAGTGAAGGCTCAGACAAGCCTGCACATGTACAGTACTCCACATTGTGCACTGTAACATGACCAGTGACCTATATAAGAGTGACTAGAAACTCCAATAAATACCAATACTCAACTCAAATAACACTGTCGCGTATCTTACACAGGTAAATGAGGGAAACTCGATATCATTTATCTACACGATTGGCTTTTACCGCTGTTTTGGAATACACAGCGTAATTTCTCTATGTTTACCTAAACTTTTAACACCTTTATAACACCGAAATTATATAATAACGATAATTATGAATCATTGGACATCTTAGTTAATGAATATTGATAAATCGAGACACAGATATAGCCATGTTTGAAGCTTTATTCGTCAGAGTGAAAGAGGTATTTTTGAAGCCATTTTTTGCAGATTTCCGCAACTTTCTTAAAATCCGCCGTTATTTACACGGTCATAACTCAATTGGATTAGTTTTTACATTGCAGAAACAAAGCATTTAGCAATATTTCATGTATGTTTTTTCGATTGTTATTAACAATATTTATCAATAAGCGATATTAAAGACGAAGTACGCTCTTTAAAGTACCTATAAATTTTTATGCAGCGGTCTCACAAGCTGCATTGCCATTTTGAGTGTGTACAATAAAAAGCGCACCAGGCGTTAGTCACGTGACACATGCCACGACATACCTATATGGCTGAAAAATGAAGTGTCAAGTCACTATAATATAGGTCACTGACATGACCTATAACCTCAAAAAATCAATAAACCTATAGGAGTCTGTATGTATCTGCCTTTGTTTACATCCATGGCGTGGAAGTTTATCTGCACAGTGTGTAGTACTGTGTACGCAGTCTTGCTACAGCCTTCAGTATTTTGAGGCTAACTTTCTATTTATCCTGAAAACTTTTTCCCATGTACTACACAGTAGGTTTGATTCTGATTCAAATGAACTCTTTGCATGCTGGTTTTTTTTTTCATGCTTTTTTGTGTTCTGCTGACATTTTTCAAAATTTCACTTTTTCAAATAATTATTTCAGTGTCAAACAGTTTGGATCCAGATCAGGCCCAATGTTCTAGCGGGCCTGATTTTGGTCCAAACTGCATAGATCATCAGCAGATGACAAAATTCGCCGCTGGCAGTCTCTCACTAGGATTTTGACAATAGGAGAAAAATTGCTGGTTGCCAGAAAAATTTAGAGTTTTACCAATCTTTTCTATTGGCACTTTAGAAAAAGTTGGAGTCAGAATCAAAAAGTTGGAGTAAAATAATCCAAATTTGGAGTTAGTGAGAACTGCGCTGGCAAGCAAAGTGTTAATACTACCCATGAAAGGCCAAAACAACATGCATTGAGTTCATTTCATGTGCAATAGGTTAATGGATACCCCTATCTTTCACTTGTATCTTTTTATACAGTCAACACAGACATACAAGAGTACACACACACAATAAGAAGGTTAAACAAAAATGGCCTTAACCATTTTCTGCCATTCTCTACAAATGCCGTCTGCTTGCTCAACTATCTCAACTGCTATTATGTACTTTGGTAGACTTTATTCTTCCTAGAGAACAATGGATCAGAATCTCAGGCCTTATGTAAAGAGTAACACAAAATTGGATATTCAAAAGAACCCTCTCAATGAGACGGTTCTTTTGAGCACCCAAAACATTCGCAAAAATATGGGTAAGAAAATATTTACAATTTTACGCTGAAAATTTTTGTGTATCTAAACATGTTATCTATATGTCTTTGCTTTCTTCAGCAAATTATTTATTGATAACAAGACAGATTACTTCAGATCATCATTTGGAAGATTCAATTTCATAAATACAGCACTAAAAGAGTTGGGTCCCTTTTTGTTTGATATGCTTATACCGGGCATACACATTAAATGGAATACAAGGAGCAAGGCTACCTAATACTACATAATAAAATAATCAATGAAATGATGGACGGACAACAGAAAATTTCTAATCATTTGAACATGATAAAATTAAAAGATCAATGGTCAGTTGTTTGAAATAATACAGAGCTAACCCTTTTCCTGCTATTTATGATAAATGAGCCGGGACACGATTTCCAACAATGTGGCATTTTGAATAGTGTAGACTCAGACGAGCCTGTCCAGTCTCCTTTTAAGCTTAGAAACTCCAAAGGCTGTTCAGTCAGTAGCTTAACACTCATAGAATAATCAAGCGACTAGCAAAGGCTCTGATCAGACTGTGCATATGGGCAGGCTAGTCTGAGCCTTCCCTGGTTTCACATACCACATTTTTGGAAATATCATGTAGCGGCTCAAATATTGGCTGATTTTTTATCTGCTGATGTACTTTGGTGGCTTCTATTACAATATGAACCCATTTCAGACGGCTTCTCTGATCAGGGTTCATAGTGTTTGCTTCCATGATAAAACTTGTCTTAAATGCATATGAATCAATGCAGCAGACATAATAAGCAGGCAGCATTTTCAGAATTTAAATACAACTTTATAACATTTCAACAAAATATAGCGAAAAAAAAATGTGCTTTACTTTTAAACTCTCAGATGTTGTTATTATTGTGCTAATAAATATAATGCCAACAATGTTGGCATTTTAACATTATGAGCATGATAAATTACATGCTCAGTTGATTTGAGCATGGATCAGGACTAACCTGGACACTAAAATGTCTAATTTAAACTGCTTACAAGGTGAAAAAGTGGTAATGGTAAATTATAGGGTCGTGGATTTCATTTAAAACTGAAATGTGTGATCACTAAGGTGGTATTCAGTGGCGGATCCAGAGTGTATTGTTTGAACCCCCTCCGCTACACCCACTTTAAAATATGCTATGAAATAATTTGGTCTCAGTGAGACCAAATTGTTTCATTTTCACAGGATATTTAATAAAAATGAAATAAATCGGCAAAGCGAACCCCCTCCCCCACATCTTTATATATTTGCGAATGTCAAGTCTTGTAAAGTCTGACCAGACTTCTCTGACCTTGGTAAACATAATATGCTTATGCTCAGCAAGGAACTAAAATTGCTGGACAGAACACAAAAGAGGAGAAAAAGTGAGCATTTTTATTTTATGTATATCTTTACATGCTGCATACTGTTTTGCGATTTTGTTGCCGTCTGCTGACTTCTTTCATTCAATATATCTTTGGGGAACAAAATCAAGTTGTCAAACTGTTTGGATCAAGATAATTCTGTTGGTCCTGTTCTGGATCCAAACTGTTTTCCAATATTATCAGCAGATGACAAAAGCTGCTGCTAGCAAGGAAATTGTTAAAGTCATGCCATGGTTTACCCTTGTCCTGCTGAGAAATCTACTTACTACACAGACTTGATTTCAAGATATTTTTCAACCTTTTCATGTTGTAAATTAACAGAACCTATTTTTACAGGAAAAAAAAAATTGGTTGTTTGAAACTTGTCCTTCATATTGAGTATATAGTCTTATATTAATCTAAGTATATAAGTAGCTTCTTATCTATACTTTTACAGTATCTGCAATCAAAAAATTACAGATAGGTAAATACACAGATGTCGCAAATTATATCTCATTATGGCCAGGTATACTTCTACCACGACCTAAGGCATGACCCTCGATTATTTCAATGCATTTACCGTTACAGTCACGCCTCAAAGCGTTTGGTGGAAGTGTAACTTATTATATGTCCACTTTCAAATTTTATCATACTGATCAAGTATTGGCTCTATTCCACCCTAAAAGTGCACTGTGCCCTTAGAGCTAACTATGATTAATAATAAAAATAATAATGATAATAATAATAATAATAATGCACATGTCCAGTGTTATTTATTTTTCATATATGTACAGGGCTTTAGATAAGTTTATTTTCAAAAGAGTACTGTACTTGTCCATTTTTAAGAAAAAAGTGTAACGAGAAATTTTTATGAGTACTGACTGTGTGTCTTAAAAACATACACCAAGAAAGACAAAGTAATTATTTCAATTGAGCCTGGGCTTACTGCTTGTTTTCCTAGGCTATTCATTAACAAGAAAGTAAACAGTATGGAATTTAATTTCTCTTTGGCATAGTAGGTTTTGGGTTTTGCAGGAATACAACTAAGCCGCAATGGGGATGGGGTAGGGTGTGAGAGATGAAGAATTTTTGGAAAAATAGTGCCAATTGGAGCATTATGAGTCCCCTTTAGGTGGCTTAAATTGTATGCTTTGGGTGGGGGTGGATGGGTGAGGGTTGTGTGGAAATCATCAAAATGTAGAATCTTCAGGAACTAGATGCTACTTAAAACATCAAGAAAAAGAAATCAGCAGATGACAACAAAAGTAAAAAGAATAAACAATTACATGTACCCAGAATGCAAAGAGTTAATAGAAATTCCAACCTGCAACTACTTCAAATACAATATGTGCAAATCCATGTTTATTGTAATCAGGATTTATGCAGCATCTGAAAACTTATAAACAGACCATTAACAAGCATATGACAGCGAAAACAAAATTACTCCACCCCTCACTTCTCCACCCCCTGCATGCAAAGAATCAGTTTATAGTCTTGTAGGTCAATGTGGTTAAAACAGAGCATAAACTAATCAGCATGCTGAGTAATTTTTCATGATTTTTTGTCATCCGTTGACTTATTTAAAATGAAATTTTCTAAAAATCTTTCAGCAGGGACATGCAGTGTAAAACATTTTGGATCTAGATCAGGTCCAATGTTTTGTCTGGCTTGATCTGGGTTCAAACTGTATGAAAAGATCAGCAGCAGACGACTATTTGCCGCTGGTGAGCTAATAGTATACAAGTCACTCCGGTGTCCGTCCACAATTTTTTAGAAATTTTAACATACAAAATAGACAATCAATTTGTGTGCGATAATCCATCACAGATGATGTGGGTCAATTAAAAGCATTTTTAAATGGTTTGGTAATTCAATTTTGGTAGTAAAAACTGATGACAAGACCCAGACTATAAGGGAGCATAATTATATCAGAATTAACACTTTCATTTTTATTCTTGCAGGTAACAAGGACAACCATAAAATCTCTTGTTGGTTTGAAATTCGCCAAGATCCAACCATTAGGACCTTGAGCTTTGGAAAAATCCCCATAGACTTATTATGGGAGACATGTTGTGACCCGTATTTACTCACATAGAGCGGATGTGGTAGGTATTTCCATTTTTGTTGGTGTTAATACTACATGTACATAGAAAAACACACTGTATGCCAAAGGGACTATAGAATTCAATTGTTGTGGAATGTTCAGCATGTACATGGTGATTTATGTAAGCATTTAGGAATAGATTAGAGTACCGATCAAGAGGGTCTGTCAGGGTTTATTTATTTCTTGTAAATACCAACTTTTAAGTGCTAGAATTTTGATCTGGGGTAGGTAAATTTCTTTCACTTCATCCATGCATATAATCTGGTCGCATAGCATCATAAAGTTTTAACAGCTGGAAAAAGAAAATTGTTTAATGAGAAAAAATAAGAATAAAAGTGAATTGCACCAAAGTTGTGATTTTGTATTTAATATGTGTCCATTTTGTACTCTGGGTAATTTTGCTTGCTTTTTTGTCATCGGCTGATTTTTTTTACAAACATTCTTTCAGAAATACTATCAGAGTGTCAAACAGTTTCGGTCCAGATCAGTCGAGCCTGATCAGGATGCACACTGTTTGCATTTTTTAGGTTATCAGCAGATGGCACTAGATGCCAAAGTGTTAAAAACCCTTGCAAATGTTAAACTATGAGTATTGTCATATATTTTTGACCCTGTAGTTCAAAGGGCGTGGCATATGCTAATTTTATCTCCGATCTGTTATCGGTAGTTTTCGCCGAATATACACAACTAATTTGTTTTTTTGAAATGGACGATCTGATATAAGTAGCAGTTCAATATGATCGTCCGCAGTGGTGTAGTGGATTAGGAGCAGGACTCCTAGCACATAGCAGGTAAGTACGAATATCACAAGGAGCGTTTCTTTAATTTTTTCCTGTTAGGAACGGTTTGCGCTAAAAACAGGAAAGCGAGAAAATGATGATGGTATGCGCTAAACACAGGAAAGCGAGAAAATGATGTTGTTTTTGTTTTTGTTTTTTTTAATGTACACAGGATAACACTTCAGTTGCTAGTAAATCAAGAATGTCGGTCAACCAATCTTGATTTCACTAGCCACTACACGTGTAACCACGTGTACATATACACAATTGCACAAAAATTAAGCATGTTCACGCTTTTCTAGAGTTTTGCGTTATGTCGGTACATAGAAAGTAATTTACTGGAAAAAAAACCCTCCTTGCTATATTCGAACTTGCCTTCTCTATAAAAAGAGTCCAAGGCTTAGGCCACTACACCACAGCGGACAATATTGTCAAATTCCTACTGTTATGATACATTGAATTTTAGAAAACCTAATTTATTCCAGTATATTTGGCGAAAACTTTCAATAACAGGTCCTAGATAAAATTAGCATAGGTCACTACCTTTGAACTTCAGGGTAAAAAAATACGACAATAATGAAATGGGAGTAGTTCAAAGAAACCAGCAGGCGGCTGAGCAGAGAATACATGGTGTACTCCAAGCACCTTACTCTGAAGTCATCAAACCTAATCCACTCTACAGGGCTCCAGATAAGAGGGGGTAAAGGGTATTTCAGCATTGATTTTTTGGAATTCAGCATTGAAAATTAAATTGAAGGGTGAAAATACCCTTTGCATTTTGAGGTTTCAGTGCTGATATTTAATTTATGTGGTGATTTTTTTAATTCTGAGTAAGAAAAAAACTAATATATATACACCAATTCACGGATGTATACTACCTGGATATGAAACAGCAATAGATTTTCTAATAATTGTTTCCCGATGATTGCCGCGTCGAAATACAGGTAAATCCGATAATTTGAATGACCACTTTACAAATGTTGAGATCCATACGTGTTAGGATACTTTTTCCCTAATGTTCCAGCAACTTGGGGGAAACGGTAGTACAGTGAATTTGATGCCAATAAACTAAGAATTCTTCCAGCTACAATTTGATACCAAGCAAGCTAGTGTTCTCGAGAAAAAATACCCAAGAAAAAAATAAAACACACCAGGCTTTCCTACACTACGCAGACATGGAAAACAAAGTAAGGAAGAAGGCAAAAATTTTTCATATAAGTCTAGCGTCCTTTTTGTGAGGCATAGGCAAACCGTGCAGACCCAGATCAGACACAACAGAACACAGCGTCTGATCAGGGTATCCACTGTTTGCTTTCAGAATGTTCTATTGAAATTTGAATAAAAATGAAAAATGCCACCCAACACCCCTTAAAACGAAAATGGACTGGTCCAATTGACTGGAGTGGGAAATTCTATCCGGCGTAAATGGGTTTAATAGTGTGATTTAAATAGAAATTTGGTATCTTGTGTTAAATTCTTGTGACATAAATCTGTTAATTGGCTATTAATTTATTGTCCCACTTAAAAATTAGACAGTTTGGTTGAAGAGCAATTTTAACGCAGTCGCGGAAATAATTACTGCTCATAGACACCCTACCAAGTTAACCAACTCCCCTCCCTAGTTAATTGTTAAACAAACGCTTAGGGAATTAAATGTAAGTGTATCTATGGTTGACAAAGCATCGTTTATTATTAAAGATGTTTTCACGCTTTTAAACTCTGCAATGTGTTTAAATTCTAGGGGCAATGTTTAGGTTTCTGACATTAATTTTTCTGCCATTTTGTTATGTGAAAATACGAAAAAAAGACAATTTTGCCAGCATCTTAACTGCGTGGTTTGATTTTGTTTTTGCTAAAAAATTCGATATTCCAGTTAGGAAATATGCGTACTTTATGTATCAAGTGTCAAGTATATCCAAATTACTCACATTAATTAGCTTTAGAACCGACAATTTCGGTGGCAAAATCGGAAGTTTATCATTTTACCTCTTTTTCATAACATCTCTGCAACCTAAGTTCGCAATATAACGATATTCTACAAAGAACCAATTAAGGACAACTATATAAACGTTCAGGAAATTAAAGAATTACACTCATTGAACTCTTTACATTGTCACAATTAAAGTGACAAATGCTTCTGTAAAATTCTGATTTCCACCATTTTCAAGATGGCGGATTGTACCCGATTTATGCGTAGGCAATAATATTGGTGAAAAATGATATGTGCCCAATCCAGGTAGTATACATCCGTGACCAATTGTATAAATCTTGGAAGTTTTCCTAAAAATGCAACATGCATTTGATACAAGCAACTTTTCTTCAAAATATGTTAAGCAAATAATTGGGTCTTTTTACAAGGCTTTGCATTTTCTGCAATTTGATATTTCAAATATGGAGTAAAATACTCGTTAAATTAAAAAGTAGGGGGTGAAATACCCTTTGGTCCAAATCCTTATCTAGACCACTGCACTCTAGTTTAAAAAAACTTCTGTTGGGGCTTTGAACATATTAGCTATGTGATTTATGTTATACACATGATCAAGTCAGTATACAGCTCATTACAAGTGGTCAATAACCAGGCACAACTAGATTTGATTTTATGACAAATTAATGACATTTAATGTGTTGGGCCTGATCTGGATCCCAACTGTTTGACACTCTCATGGTTTTCCTGAATGATTTATGTAAAACACCTGGCTAAGTCAGTATACAGTATACAAGTGTCAATAACCAGGCACCTTTTCTGACTATTTTATGACATTTAATGTGTTGGGCCTGATCTGGATCCAAACTGTTTGACACTCTCAGGGTGTTCCTGAAGTAATTTTTCGAAAGAGATGGTTTTGAAAAAGTCAGCAGATGACAAAATGTATGCAACAAAGTAAAACAGGTATCTCAATATATAAAAGATGTGGGGTTTTTTTCTCAAAGAACTCCTTAAAACTATCTGTCTATTGTAATTTTGCATGCTTTTTTGTCGTCTCCGGATTTTTTCCAAAGTCATCTTTTGCAAAAATTTCTTTAGAGCGTCCAAGAGATTGGATCCAGATCAGACCAATTGTTTTGTCTTGTCTGATCTAATCCATCAGCAGATGACATTAGTGTAGAAGGCAAAGAGTTAACAAAATGTGAGCCTGATATCCTTTTTGTTGAGCGTAGACCAGATCAGATACCCCAGAATGCGTTGTCTCCACCTTCAGTTCGCAAAAAGTTTGGATCAAGATCATAGGTCCAATCTGTTTGTTTGGTCAGGCCTGATCTGGTTCCAACTGATATATGCAAACAGTGTAGCCCCAGATCAGAAATACAGAATGTGGGGTTTAATGAAGGTCTCTACCATTAGAATGTCCACTGGTTTGGATCCAGATCTGGCCCGACATTTTGCTTGGCCTGATCTTGGTTCAACCTTTTTGCAAAGATTATAAGCAGAAAACACTAGTAGACAGCCATAACCAACATAATCGGGAGCTCAGTGGTAGAGTGCTTGACTTGAGACTGAGTGGCCAAGGGTTAAGCCTCACCGGCGTCACTGCGTTGTGTCCTTGAGCAAGACACATTAATTCTTACTTTAGTACTGGTTCAACCAAGGAAGACTGGTCCCTACATAACTGAAAGATTGTTGATGGGACGTAAATAACCAAATCAAACAAACAGACAAATCAACCCAGGAAGGCCCGTCCCTTTATAACTGAAAGGTTGTTTATGGGATGTAAAGAATCAAATCAAACAAACAAAATAACCAAAGTAAGCCTAATATCCTTTTTGAGGGTTAAAGCCAAACAGTGCAGACCCAGATCAGACACCTATTGGGTAATTTGGCATGCCTTTTGGTTGTCTGCGTTTTTTTTCTTTCAAAGTCATCTTTTTCAAAAAGATCTTGAGATTATCAAACATATTGGGTCCAAATCTGGCCCAAGGCTTTGTTGGGCGTGATCTGGGTCCATCCTATTTGCAAAGGTCATCAGCTGGAATTAAAATAGTAGGAAAAGTCTTAAAGTTTACTTTTTTTGTGGGACATAGGCAAATAGTGTAGATAAGATCAGAGGACACAGAGCATGTGGTCTACACCAACAAAGTGCAACAGACTTTGGTTAATTGTAATCTGTAATCATGATTACTTGTAATTTATTAAATTTTTCAGTAATCATTAAGTAATCTGTAATTATGGATTTTTATGAATACAACTACTAATAGTAATATAATTGATTACATTGCTAAATAGCATGCAATCATGGTTACTTAGTGATTACTTAATGATTACTTTTTACAAAAAAAATAAATAAAAACTCGCTTAAAAACTGAATGTAAATTGTACAGAGTACATTGATACAATAAGTATGGAATTGTTTTCAAGGGATTACTGGTCACAATTTTACTTAAATAATGTATTTTTATGCCCCCAAAGGAACTTTGGGAGGCATATAGTAATCGCACTGTCCGTCCGTCCGTCAGTCCGTCAGTCCGTCCGTCCGTCCGTCCGTCCGTCCGTCAGTCCGTCCGTCCCGCTTTCGTGTCCGGTCCATATCTCCTATATTCTTTGAGGTAGGAATTCCAAATTTGGTGTGTGGATACATCTTGGGATGGCGGAGTGTCGCGTACCATTTTCGGGTCACTGTGACCTTGACCTTGACCTCTGACCTAGTTTTTAGAATAATCGTGTCCGGAGCATATATCTTATATTATTTGAGGTAGGAATCTCAAATTTGGTGTGTGGATGCATCTTGGGATGACGAAGTGTCGCGTACCATAATTGGGTCACTGTGACCTTGAACTTGACCTCTGACCTAGTTTCTTGAAAACTGCATTGAGTCTGGTGTATATCTCCTATATTCTTTGAGATAGGAATTCCAAATTTGGTGTGTAAATGCATCTTTGGATGATGGGGTGTCACATGCCATTTTTGGGTCACTGTGACCTTGACCTCTGACCTAGTTTTAAGAATTATTGTGTCCAGAGCATATCTCTTATATTCTTTGAGTTAGGAATTCCAAATTTGGTGTGTGGATGCATCTTGGAATAGCGGAGTGTCATGTACCATTTTCGGGTCACTGTGACCTTGACCTTGACCTCTGACCTAGTTTTTAGAATAATCTTGTCCATAGCATATCTCTTATATTATTTGAGGTAGGAATCTCAAATTTAGTGTGTGGATGCATCTTGGGATGACGAAGTGTCGCGTACCATAATTGGGTCACTGTGACCTTGAGCTTGACCTCTGACCTAGTTTCTAGAAACTACATTGAGTCGGTGCATATCTCCTATATTCTTTGAGATAGGAACTCTAATTTTGGTGTGTAAATACATCTTGTGATGACAGGGTGTCACATACCATTTTTGGGTCACTGTGACCTTGACCTCTGACCTAGATTTAAGAATTATTGTGTCCCGAGCATATCTCATATATTCCTTGAGTTAGGAATTCCAATTTTGGTGTATGGATGCATCTTGGAATAGGGGAGTGTCATGTACCATTTCGGGTCACTGTGACCTTGACCTCTGACCTAGTTTTTAGAATAATCATGTCCAGAGCGTATCTCTTATATTATTTGAGGTAGGAATCTCAAATTTGGTGTGCGGATGCATCTTGGGATGACGAAGTGTCACTTACCATAATTTAGTCACTGTGACTTTGAACTTGACCTCTGACCTAGTTTCTAGAAACTGGTGCATATCTCCTATATTCTTTGAAATAGGAATTCCAAATTTGGTATGTAAATGCATCTTGGGATGCCTGAGTGTCACAAACCACTTTTGGGTCACTGTGACCTTGACCTCTGACCTAGTTTTCAAGAATTATTGTGTCCAGAGCATATCTCCTATATTATTTGATGTAGGAATCCCAAATTTGGGGTGATGATTCCTCTTGGGATGGCGGAGTGGTGCATACAATTTTGAGTCATTTTGACCTTGACATTGACTTCTGGCTTCATTTCTAGGTTTTTCTTGCTATATTATAGCTATCTTTCCTCAAATGTGTCTTGTGCTAGACCAATTCCTTTGGGGGCATTCGTCACGTGTTTGTGACATTTCTTGTTGTTTTTATCTAAACAAACATTGTAGACCCTTATTAAATGCCACTTTATTTCCATGTTAATAGTTATAAATTGTGTTTGTGTACACTGTGAAATGTTTCTTTTCTGGTAGGGGTTAAAGACAGATTACAGGAGCAATTGAAAAATATATCATATATCTAAATCTGTTGCCATGATTACCGCCAAGTTTAAGCCATCCATTTATGTTTACCTAGTCTTCTTTTAAATGTTGCTAAGCAACACAAACTGAAGATATTTATCACCTGGAAAATTAGCATGTGAACAAAGGGACATGCTAGATATGTATGAGATTTCATAAGTCTAGCATGTAAATTCTCCTCACTATAGAAAGTCTCATTCTGAATTGGATGACCTCAGTTTCACACTCATTCTGCTCTTACTTCTCTGCTTATAAGTACTTTGTGGCATAATATACATGTATTGCAACAATAACCTTAATCAGACTGCTCCCTTTGAAGCAGTCTGATCTGGATTCATAGAATTGCGTCTATGATACATTGATATAAGCAGCAGATGTACTAAGCAGATGACTTTAGAATTTCTAGACCCCAAAAATGTTAGCTAGAAAATGGTGAAGAAAATCAAAATTCTTTTGTTTTTGTGTCATATTCAGCATTTCAAAACCTATGGTTCTCTAGTTGTGAATTGTTAGATGTTTTAACTCTCTGGTTAATCAATTAACCAATCATTAATGGTGAAGCCAGAAGGGCTTTAAGTTTGCAAGTGATTGGCGAGAGTTTATACATCGATGATAAAGTCAATATAATATTCCTAAATAATGTTTATTATTTTATTCTTTTTCAGAAATCTTTGGTAGCTCTGAAGAAATTATTTAGACAGAAGACCTGCTCTAATTTTTGGAATGACTTTAGGAAGATATACGGTAGACTCTTAAAGACAAGGAAGATAGTGTCATTCAATACAAATAGACAATATTAAAGTCAGTTATGCCTCTCCTACCATGCCTACCCCTTTGGTGAATGTTTTCCAGACATGGGGCGAATTACTTTAGAAAGTAACGCATTGAATTAGCATTACTTGCCAAAAATGTGCATTGAATTAGCATTAGCATTACTTGATTTTGAAAAAGGAATGCATTGAATTAGCATTATTTAAGAAAGTAATGCATTGAATTAAGCATTACTTTCAATTAAATGAAACAGAATCCTACAATACTGTTAACTCTGAAGCCCAGGCCGCGCACATTTTTAATACACTGAACAAAATATGTGCATACCTTAAACATGTAAATTTCGCATCATATATAGATATTTTATATATATATAAATATTTCAAATGAGCCACACTGGCTACTAGACTAGTCGGTGGGGCTTCAAAAATAGGCTAACCTTGAACTAATTGCAACAGAAGTGCCATTAGTTTTATTTGCTATATTATTATGCCTGTGATCAAATACTAAAAGTTGCAAGTCCTATCTTATGGGGAAGCGTTCATATTTTCGACTTGAAATGGTCACTTTTATGCTTAAAGTGGCCATTGAAGATCATTTTTATTCAACGGGTCACTTCTTCTGCAGTTGTTTTAAGTCCTTTATGCTTTGATTATAGAATCTAATTTGATTATATGAGTAATACACATTATACATATGTTATTAAACACATATGAAATCATATAAAATGAGCCAAAATGTTAAAACTCAGAGGTTGAATTACCCCACCCACGAATATATTAAGATTAGAAACACAATAGTTCTGTTTACATTTCTATTACAATATAATAGTTTTATTCTAACATTCATAACAAACTGATAACCCATAGTGACTCTCACAATAAATATACCAGTTGTTGTTGTAGTAGTAGTAGTTGTTGTTGTTGTTGTTGTTGTTGTTGTTGTTGTGATTGGACGATGTCGCTTTCAACAGCTTTTTTTCAATCCTTCCATGATGGTCAGTTATCATTGCTTCGTCCCACAAGTTGTTTACCCTTACTTAGTGAACACCATGTACTGCCATAAGTAACTGAAAATCAGTGGCAGGGAGAGAATAATCTTTATGAAAGTATGTTACCTGATTAAGATTTAAAGTTCACATCCTCTCTATTGCTTTTAAAAGTCAGATTATCAATCAGACTCACTACTAGTCAAGGGGCTAAATATTTGAAAATTCGATTGGCACAATTTTCCTGCCAGAAAAGGTTTGACTTTGTTAGTTAAAACTAGCCTTTTACAACATTTCTAGACATGTTGTACGGTCAAATTGTGGTAGCAGTTTTTCTGGAGGATATGTTTTATACACATACCCCATTTGTTTTTACTTTTAAAACAAAATTGCGACATTGGAATAAGAAATGGTATTCAGGTGGTGTCCAGCTGATGCAAACAGTCTTTCTTTACTACCGACAGCTGACTTTGAGGCCTAAACAAGTATCACAAAAAATTGTTTGCTTCCAGGAACACGCCTTTATGTTATTTATGACATTTACGTTACATTTCCAACTACACCTTATGAAATCATTAAAATGTGTTCAATAGTTTCAATAAGCTTTATAATGAGTATTTGGATTTTAGATACAACATTCCTAAATGACAATTAACTGACTATTTCAAAACTGCAAGCAGCTTGTTTATATCATAAATACTTTAAGAATTATAAGCTGTTGAATATATGATGATCCCGAATTAAATGTTGAATGTAGTCAGAACCTTTTCACTTTTAAAGTTATCATGTTATGCTATATATTAACTTTTAAAACCTATATGTGAACATTTGATGAATGAACACAATTGAAAAGCTATACATAACATCATTTCTGGTGCAAAGTAGCATTTTGTTGCTTGTGCGGAAATATGTAACATACATTACAAACTTTGAGACTTGCTATATATACTGCTAACTACCTTATCTTACAGATCATATGGTATTTATTTCATTTCAAAACAGATTTTGTGTTAACCTTATAACAAGGTATCAGTTTGTCCTTAAATAATTATCAGTTATTCCAGTGACCTATATAAGAGTGACTAGAAACTCCCAATAAAATACCAATACTCAACTCAAATAACACTGTCGTGTATCTTACACAGGTAAATGAGGGAAACTCGATATCAATTATCTACACGATTGGCTTTTACCGCTGTTTTGGAATACACAGCGTAATTTCTCTATTGTTTACCTAAATTTTTAACACCTTTATAAACACCGAAATTATATAATAACGATAATTATGAATCATTGGACATCTAAGTTTATGAATATTGATAAATCGAGACACAGATATAGCCATGTTTGAAGCTTTATTCGTCAGAGTGAAAGAGGTATTTTTGAAGCCATTTTTGCCAATTTCCGCAACTTTCTTAAAATCGGCCGATATTTACACGGTCATAACTCAATCGGAATAGTTTTAACATTGCAGAAACAAAGCATCTAGCAATATTTCATACATGTTTTTTCGTTTGTTATAAACAATATTTTCCAATAAGCGATATTTACGACGAAGTACGTACTTTAAAGTACCTATAAATGCAGCGGTCTCACAAGCTGCATCGCCATTTTGAGTGTGTACGATAAGAGGAGCACCAGGCGTTAGTCACGTGACACATGCCACGACATACCTATATGGCTGAAAAATGAAGTGTCCAGTCACTCTTATATAGGTCACTGGTTATTCTCAAGAAACTATATCTATACACTAAAAGTCGATATATCTACACACATTTACATTTGTGAAATAATAAATTTTAGGGCGTTTTTATCTACAAAATATTCATTTTGATTTGTCTAAAATTAAAGATTTTAAAACTCATAACAACTAAAAGGATAGTTCTTTAATTACAGTAGAAGAATACATTCCCATTTTCTGTCAAATATATCAAAGTAACATATATAACCTTACAAAATATATTTGATAAGAACCTACATTTATCCAAGCTGTTATAGACAGTATATGATTGGGCCTGGAAAGATAATATATGTGTGGATGTAAATTTTTATAATATTTATCTGAAAAAATAACTTAATTGAAAAAAATCTAATCAGTTATTTTAAAAATGTTTTTGTGTACCCAGTTTACTGTTGTTCACATTATACAAACATACTCAGTAACAGTTTACTTTTATTAGATGGAAAAGTTTAATGTTTAAAAAACGTGCAGTCATCAGATCTTACTTAGATTTAGCAAACAAAGCTTATATAGCTGATGCAAATTTCCACTATACAGAATGTGGTATGACCAAATTATTAAAGGAATATTGTAAATGGAATCCTTGATAACAAAGCGTTATATGCATATAAAACATTAGAATGAATTTTTAAACTCACGAGTGTATTGACTTAGTGAATAAGTGGAAAAAATAAATAATCAACACATTTTTTTTTTACTGTAATATGTATCAGAAATGTTTTCCTTCTTCAGACAGTAAACAAATGTACTACATGTGAGCAGCAAAGGCTCTAATAAGACTGGCAATCTCGTAAATAGGAAATTATGTAAAAGCGCCGAAAATGTTGAGGGTATTGATTAATAGACACATGCAATAAATCAAGTGTTCTAACAAACATTAGCATTAAGAAGGCCCTTAATTCAGTAAAGTCATTGTCACCAATGATAGACTTACATGTAAAGTCTAGAAAGTACACATGAACTTAATGAAAGTATACATACATATTGTATTTGCCATGCTTCCTTTTGTTCAATCATCAACATAAGAAATCATATTTCTTTTACTTGCGCATTGTATTAAGGTTATCATAGATCTCAGAGGTTGATAAAGCTGTGTTTGTGTTATGTGTGTATGATATAGTATATCAAATATTCAATACCATGTTGATTTGTTCTTTGATAGTAGTATAAGTATGAATTTCGTTACCTTTAGATGAAAAAATAATGTTGAACGCTTTTTATGTAATTCATACAAGTTTGAATGGAAATTTGGAGCAGCACAAGAGATTTGGGTTCTTGTCGCACATGGAAAATGCATCTTTAATCACCCATACTGATGTAGCGGAGATAGCGTTCTAAAATTTTGCCTGTGTCTTCATCTACACACTTACTTTGTGTATAAGAGCAGCAAAGGTTATGTTGTGTCTAACTACACATTTTCACAGGATCGTCTGCTCCTTCATTGCTCAACACTGGGTTATGAACCAAAATCAAACGTGCTTGCTCATTTGATTTATTATTTGTTTACTATTCATAACCAATTTAGTTTGCTTTGAAACGTGCAAAGGATGAATTATATGTAATTTTTGTATGACTGATTATGTTCTCATTTGACATTCTAAATATCAAAATGATTTTATATGAACAAAATGTCACGCTTAGACTAAGTCTAATTGATAGAAATAATGCAAAACAAAACAACCAATACTTTATTGAAGTCCATTCATTTTGCAATGGCTACAATATAATACTTACAATGCAAGAGAGTTTTTCTAAATAATAAGCCTAGATCTTTCAAATTAATTACCAAAAAGAAGCTTTAGAGCAAAATCTGTCCTGTTGCAATGCTTCACATTGTAGAACCAGACGAAACATACGATATGTGTGACCATTTTCGTAACCACTCTTTTTGTATATGATACTAAAATAATTTGTTCTCTTTCTTCACTTAACTGGATATGCTTAGAACATGAAGCGATTGTAATCATATGGATAGGTGTGCCATATGTGGGGCAGTAACCGTTACGATAAAAAAAATTGTTTGAAATGACAGCGGTAATTTTAGGCGTTGTGAGTTTTCGCGTTTGTCCCTGAATGTTATCAATATTGTTGTTGTAGTCGATAGCTGATAAGCTATATTTATATGTATTTTGGTGGCTTACAAGGCAACATCAATTGTTTTATATCAATGTCTCATTTAACTTAAGCTGTAGCCAGTTAAAATATCTTGTATATATCATTCCAAATACAAAAAGAAGGAAACAAAAATGATTCAGAGAGATAAAAAGATATCATGTAAGCAATTAAGAAACATATTTTGATCATAAAATATAAGTTGTTTCTAAAAATGCTGTTTACACTCTGACTTGAAATGGCGTTTTATGTGATTCAAGTTTCTTCCTTTTTATCAGTAATGCTAAGTTGGGTTTTATTCTTAGTTACTTGTTTCGTCAAATAATACAATACTAATAATTTCTATCATTACTGGGCACTACAATGACAGTACTTTACATACATTAGTATTGTAAACTCATATAGTGGTTGTTGCATTAAAATATCGTATTTAATAGAAAGTAACGTATATAACTGTAATAACAGGTGTCTAAATTAGGTATAATCATATCTCTAATCATTTGCTTTCAATTAAAAGGTAATATTGATATGTAAGAATAAGGAATAATTTGATATAATAACACTATAGGATTTCCTATTATTTTAGGGTAACATAGTGAATTGTGCTATTGCAGGGTAACGCCTTGACCGCTATAGAGCTGTTATACTTTATTATGTGACTAGTATAATGTGGTTTTAGAAAATAAATCTACAAACCTGATTCCTTAGAGGTATTTTGGCAGCCTATGGTCTATAGATAGTGCTGCATTAAATATTAATACATTTGAAATTAAGTAACGTATATAACTGTAATACCATATGATTTGCTGTTCGGTCACTGAGTCAAATCACAACAACCACAACACTGTTAAAATAATACCTATATGTTGTAATAGAAAAGTAAACAGAACTATTATGTTTCTAATCTTAATATAATTGTAATATGGTGGGTGGGGTAATTCAACCCCTGATTTTTAACAGTTCGGCTTATTTGATATGGTTTGATATGGTTTTTATCATGTGTAATACTCATATAATCAAACCAATTTCTATAATCAAAGCATAAAGGACTTAAAACAACTGTAGAAGAAGTGTCCAAATGACTAAACAATAATCTTCAATGGCCACTTTAAGCATAAAAGTGATCATTTTTCAGTCGAAAATAAATATACTTCCCCACAAGATAGGACTTGCAACTTTTAGTATGTTGCTCAAGATAACCCAAATAGTCACAGGGTTGCTAAAAAAATTCTGTTGCAATTAGTTCAACCTTATCAGTTCTACTGATTAGACTATACAATATGTACACGTTTTGTAGTGAATTTCATAATCTTATCAGTAACATTTGTTGGAATTTCATAATTTTTTTGAAAATTGGAGGGAGTATCACTGAGATGTAGCAACCATAGTGATCATATTTCATTGTATATTATTATTATACCACTGCGAAGCTTTCCAAAATAGTTTCTTATTTGGAAGTATATTTTATGGGAAGAAAATAAACAATTTGAGTATCTTGACTGGATAGTCCAATCAACAAAGTGCAGGCTGTATCTTAATCCCTAATCTCTTATTTTTTTGACCCCAATATATTTATTCCTGCCGCAAAACTGACCTAAAAGACACACTGTTAGTGTCAGTGGTCAAGTGTCAAAATGTATGAACAGAACAATCAAGTGTGATCAAAACATTTCACACTTGTTTCTTTGATATCGGATTGTAACATATTCACACCATTTAAACTCATTTAATTAGTTTTAAAATGATTTATAGATTTTAAAAACATTTGACTTTTATAAAATGGGATAAAATACCTTACATTTCAACACTTCCTAACTACATTTTCACTATTCTAGGTTCATGTGGGATTGCCAGTAACTGTAAGCTGTTTCACATTATTGATATAAAATCAAACCTTTACTTAAAAGTTTCACAGATCAGTTTGCATATTCCTTAGTCAAATAGAAGTCTTTACAAGCAAGTTGAACAAAAGGAAACTGTGATTGGAAATAACTTATGGAAACACATCCTTTTGTTGTGTATCTCATTTCTCTATTGTGCAGTCTGTATACGGCAAGGCTTATGTTAAACAGTAATTCAAAGTAATGCAAGTAATGCAGTGAATTTTGACTAAAGAAATGCATTGAATTAGCATTAAAGTAATTCAAAAACTGGTGAATTAATCATTACCTTGAATTACTGGAAAAAAAGTAATGCATTAATAATGCATTAGCATTAACGATTAATTCGCCTAATGTCTGATGTTTTCAGGATTATTCCTGAATTTAGGATTTTGAGGCTGACTTTCTATTCTATGGAAAGTCAGCCTCAAAATTCTGAATTCCTGGATTATTATTGCTTTTGATTTGTTTTCAGACTAAATCTAAAGATAACTGACCTTTAAAGCTTTAATTTGTTAATACTTTGTCATAAGCATACGGCATGTTTTAAAATTTTATTATATGAATTTTGAAAATCAGGATTTTGGAAAATTTCAAATTTCACTCCTGCTATATATATATATATGTATTTCATTATAACATGTCTTTGCTGTTATATTAAAAAAAAATAGAAGATCGAAATACATGTTGTTATCTGTTTTTGGAATGTTTATACTTTATCAGTCTGACAGTGATATCATCATTTTATTGCATGGTTCAATGTTGTCCCCATATCTCCATTCAAAATTTTGAGGACTTTTGTCTGTAATCCGTGCATCACTGCAATAGGTTTGTTTAAATACCTATCTAAAACAAAAGAACTGGTACAGTAGAAACTGCTCTTATTCTACCTACAAACCTGGCTCTAAGGTTATCAAGCTTTTTTCATGCTCAACTCAATTGAGCATGAAATTAATCATTCTCATAAATGTTACAAATTCATTTTATCATTTATTAGCATGATAATTACAACATCTAAGAGTTTGGAAAATACTTTATTATCAGCATTTCATTTAGCATTTGAAATTTCAATCTTAGTTGATTGAGCATGAAAAAATAACCAAAAAAGAAACAACCTCAGGCTTGGCTGTTGAGATGCTGAACAATAAAGAAGTTCATACAGGAGGCCTGGATTCTTGTATGATTATAACACAAATATAGTCAAATAAGATTTATAAGTAAACTAATACATGTGGTATTCATGTGTGGTGAATTAAGTTTTGTAAACATTTTTATGTAAGTTTCATATACTGAGCATTACACATCATTCACATGTGATTGCATTTTTATGTAAATTTTCATAAAGGCACATATATAATATTTATATAAAAGGGCAATGATATGATTTTCATATAATTTTTATCTAATTATTATGTGAAAATGATTATCAGTATCATCTGATTATCATGTGTATTTCAATTTACGTAAAATTATATCATTCTCATATAAGAATTATATAATCTGTTTTATAAGATCCACATGCGGCTGCCTTTTTTAACAAGTATTATATAAAAGTTTTTATATAAGAATCATATAATTATTATATGATTTCTACGCGTGGCGAAGTTTGTAGTATAGCATATGGCCAAAAAGTCATCAAAATTATGAATACATATTTCATTTGGGCCTGATCCGGATCAAAACTGTTTCGCTTTCTGTTGGTATTACTGAATTTTTGAAAAGTAATTTTATAAAGAATCAGCAGACAACACAAATGCTAAAATTATGTTACCTCTCAACTATTTAACAAAAACTGTTAAAGTGGAATTTTTTATGTATACTTAGCTGATATTAATATTAGTTTTATTACTATGTTGAAGCAAATTCAGGAATACCACCACAATGTCAAACAGTTTGGATTCTGATCAGGTCTGAGATGTAGGGCCTGATCTGGATCTAAACTCTTTGCAAAGTGAATAAAGAGATGGCACAAGCAGGTGGTCCTAACAGGTGCAGCTTTACAGTAAATACAGTTATTAGGCAGCATAATGTAAAAATCTGAAGGGGGGGCGGGGGCGGTCAGGTGGTAGAGGGTGGTGATTTTTTAGTTCCAAAACAAGATGGTGGAGCACTGCCTACATGGGTTTAAATATTTGTATAACTTGATTTATTGTGGAGTACTCTAAAGTGTCCAGTTTTTCTTGTTTTAGGTGGTTGTTCTGGCACATAGAGAACTAATCCAGTCGGCCCAGTACACTGTACTATTGCCAGTAATTAAGTCATATGCATATCGCCTCTCTGACCTTTTATCCGCTAATGTTGTCTGCTGATAAACAAATATTAAGCAAACAGTTTGGACGAAGATCCGGTCTAACACATTGTTGGGCCTGATCTGGATTCAAACAGTTATTGCTTAAAGGAGGCACAGTTTGTTTGACTGTGCATGTCAAAACAAACCTACTAATTATCCCTTAAGACAAAGTCGGAATCCAACTGTTTGTCATTCTATTGATATTGACTGAATTTGTTTTGAAGAAGTTAAATCATGAAGAATCAGCAGACAACACAAATGCTAAAATCATATTACCTCTCAACTATTTAACATAAACTGTTAAAGAAGACAAATGATTTATTTTTATTAGCTGATATTAACAATAATAGTTTTATTACTATGCCCAAGCAAATTCAGAAAAAAACACCACAATATCAAACAGCTTGGATCCTGATCCTGTAATCTGTACCTGAGATGTAGGGCCTGCTCTGGATCTAAACTCTTTGCAAAGTGAATAAAGAGATGGAACAAGCAGGTGGCCCTAACAGGTGCAGCTTTACTGTGAATACAGGTATATGGGCAGCATGATGTGAAAAACTGTCTTTGGGTTTGTGATCAAGTAAATCTAAAATACAGTTTACCTGCTTGCTTCACTACAACATGCAGCAACTGAGCTGGATCCATACAATATAAATGTGAATAAATGCAGAAAAAATACTTTGCCATTGAATAAAATCCTCTAAGGATGAATACTGTGCAGAAAAAAATCCCCATGGGGAAAAATCCCTGCGGGGAAAAATTTCTGCGGGGAAATATCCCCGCGGGGATTTTTCCCCATGGGGAAAATAAAAATGTTAATATATACTTGAAACATACTCAAATGTGTCAAACAGATTGCAGGAGTGAACCTAAGCTTGATTTTAGACCCTTAAACAGATTTTTAAAAATCCCCGCGGGGATTTTTTCTCCAAAAATCCCTGCGGGGAAAAATCCCCGCGGGAAAAAATGAAAAATTGTTATTACTGGTGGACATTCATTTTTACACACCATTAACATGAGATCTTGTCATATTTGAATAAAAAGATGAGTTTTAGAATTTTCGAAAATCCCCGCGGGGAAATTTTTCGCACGGGAAAAAAATCCCCGCGGGGATGGTGAAAAATCCCCGCGGGGAAATATTTTCCCCGCGGGGATTTGCAAATCCCCGCGGGGATTTTGACCTTTGTCGTGGAATATTTTCTAGGTCATTACAGATTTTAAGCCAAAAACCTATAGAATTTCCTCAGTAGGGTCTATTCTACTGGAAATAAGTCACTTTAGCTTTCTATGTCAACTAAAAGTACTAGGTCATTTTGCCAAAAACTGGTTTGGCAAAAAAATTCCGGTGACAGTTTATATATGCATTCATATTGACTAGATATAGCTTGGGATTGTTCCGCGTCATTTTTCACAAATTTGTACCAGGTTATGGCCCTTGATTTACGGCAAAATTTCGTTTCTGCTCAATATCTTGAAATAAAAAAAACGACAGATTTTCACCAAATTTTATATATACATTCATATAAACACGATCTAGCTTTGGATTGTCATATACAGTCAGACATAAGTTAAGCATCGCCTCAATAGTTACCTAGAAAACGAAGGAAGCTTTCCAGACATGAATTTTTCTTGTTTTATTTATTAAAATAGATATAGTGGAGACAATTTACAGCAAATTTCGATTCAAGTATCACAAAGGTAAACAACCAGGCTTGGTAAATGCACACTTACCCCTAAAAATGTCCCTGTTCTCGAGCCCATTATGATATTTCCAAAGCGCTTAGACATGTAAAGTGTTAGTGTCACATTGTTACAATATCAAAAACAAATTCTGACTGAAAATTTCAGATTCATATCTCTAAAAGAATAAAAGTTATGGATGTGTAAAGCATGGCTTGTTATAAAGTGATAATGGAAAAAATTACAAACACGCGATTTACTTTGGTACCAGTAAAATGCATTTAAGCCCCCCGGTGGCTTAGGCTGCTGTCCGTTCTAAGGCGGTGGTTCTGTTGTTGTTGACTTTTTGTTTATTGTACTCCCATTGTGGGAGTCTGTAATTGTTCTATGTTTTGTTGTACGTTACTTTATGTCCATTCTAGTATTGCAATCATCTTGATGGGAAAAAGAGAGCTGATTGCTTTGCTTAATTTGTCTTCCTGGTGTCTCGTGATGTTTGAGCGGCTCTTCCTTGCGGTGCTGCGGGGTTGTCTGCATATTGTGATTGTGGTATTTCCTGATCATACTCACTTACTATTTTTTCATTTCATATTATAACTAGAAAATAAGTGTAAACCTAAAACGCTGATCTTGCCAACTGACAGTTGATTTTCCAGAATTAATCTAAGCACACGTACAATCAACTCATTAGTAAGAACTTCAAAAGTTTAGAATATCTGTTTATTTGCATTAAATCTGTGTAGAGGCTGAGATTAGGGTGTTTAAAGAATGTTTCTGATATGATATATCAAAGCACAAGTTTTTGATGAGTAAAATAAACGTCTAGCTCAGATATGTCTTTAATAATAATAAGCATAATTGTCCAAAATACTTAAAGTATTGGTATAGGATATTTAATTTTCGATTGCTAGGAACTTATAACGGGAACATTGATACTGTGAAAAATTAAACTATTTCAAAAGAACGTAATTCGACTGTATGCAAGCATAACAGGCTACAGTTGAAATGTCACTAAGGAATAGTCCTGTTGAGGCTTTTGGCCCTTCAACTGATATAGTATCAAAATCCATTTTTCCGAGTAGTTATGTTATGTCCTATTTATCCCCCCTTTGCCCTTAGTTTGAATATCATTACGAGTAAATATATTTTTGAATAATTTATATTCATATCCATTTATAATGACGACAATAATTACTTAAAACATAGTTTGAAAATTTGATTTTTTTCACAAATGACTTCCTGGGAGATTTTACACTTTAACAGGATATCTCCTTTGTACTTTGAGTTATATCTTATTGCAGTTTGAAAACGGCGAACTATGAAGATTTGTCTCAAATCAGTGGCGATTTGTCAGCTTATGACAATATAGGCGCATCTGTCCATCCTGACCATGATTCCAGGTAATATTAAACAACAAATAATATGAGACCTAAAATACAAAAACAGTGTTATCATATTGAAGCCATAGAGAGATATAAACTAATATTTAGTTGCCAGTATTTTGAGTATTTTTAGACTCAATCAGAAATACTAGAGTCTAATATAGCCACTGTTGGTTAAATATAGTGTTTGTTTAAACATATTTTATTAGCAAAACAGTTGACATTATCAAACATGTATTAACAATATTAAAGTTACATGGATTGGAATGGAAGCAACATGTTTATAGACTTTCTTTCCTGATTACAAATAACACATTGTACATGGTAATGGCAAATTGTGCTAAAGTTGAAAAATGTGCATTTTGCAAGTACCTATTCAATTAAACTAAGTGTACCCTGCTTTTAATTAGAAGGCATATAATATTATACAATTGATAATTCTATTGAAGTTGACATCAGGATTTGTCAACCCGAGAACAGTGATGTTCACTAAGGCAAAGCCGAGGTGAACATCACTTTCGAGGGTTGACTAATCCTGATGTTAACTGAAAAAGAATGCACATTTTTTTTTGTTTTATGACACTGTCTCTGTTTTATTTAAAATATTTACATATTTGTCAAAAAAATGTTTTTGGTCATGTTTCTTGGCTATAACCAGTACTGGCCAGGTGGGTTTATGTTTTCTTTGTTTTATGTCCAGGAGCACCTGAAGGCTCAACCAGCAGTGGTTTTGGTTTTAAAGCGTCTCAGAAGACAAGGCCATAGCTTTAAGTCTCATTCGACAGACTAACAGAACCTGGGACCCCTGCGACCCCTGGTTTAATATAAGGCGTAGGCTTATCTCCTACAGCTCAAGCCAGATGTTAACAGCCACCAGTTTTTTTTTTTGCCGCACCAGAATTTGGCAAAATCACATCACCTTTCTAGTGGTACAAAATACTCAAAACCACTTTAATACATAAATACAGTCTTAAATTAGTAAAACATATGCATTTAGACCCCAAAATAAAAATTCTGTCATAGTGAAAAAAAAAGGTCAAAGTTAAAACCCCGCGGGGTTTTTAAAACCCTGCGTGGGGTTTTTCCCCCACATTTTCAAATGGGGGAAAAACCCCGCAGGGTTTTTTAAAAAAAATAAATATTAAAATTTGTTCAAGAAACAAATTTGTTGGATTGTAATTATTGCAGAAAATGATTGATATGGCTTAATTCCAAACTTTGATTTCCCCCGCATGGTTTTCCTCCCATTTCAGATTGTGGGGGAAAAACCCCGCAGGGTTTTTTGAAAAAATAAAAAGTTATATTTTTAATTGTATTTCTTTACAAAACAACATAGAAGCTGAATTGTAGTTTTTCTCATCATTTGAAGCCTTTTAAGCAAAAACAAAAAAAATCCCGCGGGGGAAAAACTCCGCGGTGGAAAAACTCCGCGGGGTTTTCCCCCACAAAATGAAATGGGAGAAAAACCCTGCGGGGTTTTCACCAAAGAGTAATTATCAGTTTTATTAAAGATTGAGATACGTTATACAGTTAGAGCTCATACAGTTTAAGTTTTTTTACAGTAATTAAAGGCCATAAAACAATTCTATTTCCCCCCCCCCCCCCCCCCCCCCCCACACTGTCCCCTACCCCCCGTCCAACATGCACTGCATTAGCGGTGATCCCTACCAATTTGCACCACCAAGACGGATCAAAAAATATCTTCAGGTAGCACTGATATTATTTGTTTACCACGATTCATTACATCTCAGTCAACCATTTATCAGTCATGTTGGGATGCGTCTTCATGGGTTGAAACCGTTCTAACAGCAGATAAAAGCACTAATATTAATAACAGCCATTGCAGTACATGTCACACATAACTGCAAATAAGTAGTACATTGACAGACAGTGCAGACCAGGATCAGATGCAGCAGAATGTAGCATCTGATCAAGATCTACACTGATGGTTTAGGAATGGGTTGGGCATCTAGAAATTTGCGTCTTTTCTACAACCATGTGTGTATCCTATAGAAAGATCCTGGTCTAAAGCAGACCAATTTCACAAATCTTGATGTACCAATTCCAACTCCACAGTGTCTTCGATGCATCCTCTAAAAAAGTATAGAAGGGTCGTCGATGAGGGTGGGTCACGCTTATTGCAATAAATCCAAACTCCTGGGGAGTACGGAGTGGGTATTTTAAAAAAAGAAAAGATGCACTCTCTGAGTCAGCAAAAACACATTTTTCTACTTTAACAAAGGAATGGTGAGATTTACTTATAAAAAAGTATTACTGGAATGTTTTCAACATGACAACTAGGTGATTAAAGGTAAATTTATCTTGCCGTGTCAATTAGTTTTTAGCTACTTTCATTTTCGCCTACAACTGTACAAGTTCCCCACCCATGGCCAGTCTGTATAGACAGGGGGACAGAACCCCTTGTGTAAAAGTCAATTGTGACGGTACAACATACAACATATCGATGTAGAATTACAGTCGATAGAACCTCACAACCAGAAGAAACAAAACGGCATTACACAGACTGAGAGCTCTCAGACACGCAGAATAACCTTTGCAAACAGTTTGGACCAAGATCAGGCCCGACATTCTGTTCAGGCCTGATCGGGGTCTAAACTGTTTGACACTTTAGAGGTTATGACACAAGTTGAAGTTGAACCGATGTATTTTAACTTTGCGTTAAACCTTTACATGACATTGTCATCTGCTGTTAACCCTTTCAAACAATTTGGACCCTGATCAGGCCCGACATTCTGTTGGGACCTGATCGGGGTCCAAACTGTTTGACACTTTAAAGGTTATGAAAAGTTGAAGTTGAAACGATGTATTTTAACTTTCGTTAAACCTTTACATGACATTGTCATCTGCTGTTAACCCTTATAAACAATTTGGACCCAGATCAGGCCCGACATTCTGTCCGGACCTGATCGGGGTCCAAACTGTTTGACACTTTAGAGGTTATGAAAAGTTGAATCGATGTATTTTAACTTTGCGTTAAACCTTTACATGACATTGTCATCTGCTGTTAACCTTTTCAAACAATTTGGACCCAGATCAGGCCGAACCCATGTATTTCTACTCTGCATTGAATCTTTACCTGAAAGTGCCATCTGCTTTTAAACTTTGCAAGCATGATGCATCAGTTTGCGAGTATATTTACAGAGGGCAGTCTGCTGAGATGTAACATGATACATTGGTTTGCAGTCATGCTGAGATGGGACATGATATCTATCTATCTATCTATCTATCTATCTATATATCTATCTATCTATCTATCTATCTATCTATCTATCTATCTATCTATCTGTCCGTCCGTCCGTCCGTCCGTCTGTCTGTCTGTCTGTCGATTATTATTATTATTATTATTATTATTATTATTCAGATAAATAGTGCATGCTTTATTTTCGATGCGTAACAAACATATCAGAACTAGGGCTGCAACGATACAGTTACCTCACGATACGATACATATCACGATATTTGCCTCACGATATGATACGTATCACGATACATTTTTGAGAACTTTAGTCCCTTAGAAATAACATAGATATATGAAATTATGAGAAGTAAATACTTAAATATTAACCTTTGTCATGCTGGATGATTTTATGCACTACACTCTTCCCCAGTTTTTATGAAACTTTCAATTATTAGCATGTATTTACAAACAGAGCCATAAAACTGTGTAGATTAAGATTAGCTGGATTCTCAAAAGCCAGCTGATCTTGTTCTACACTGTTTGGAAACAGGATATATCAAGTGTTTAGCATGGAAAAGGGTTTACTGATTAAAGCAGAACAATTAAAAGGGAAAATGATAACATTCCTTTTGTACAAAAACGTATATTTTTAAAATTCATTTCTAATTTATAACACCAAGTGCTGTAAAGCACCAACCTCACGATAGGATACGCATATCGTCAGAAAATGTATCGCGATACGATACAATTTCAGTGAATCGTTGCAGCTCTAATCAGAACTGAAATGGTCTTTTGTTGTCTTGTTGCTTAACTGTTGACATTTAGTGCCTACCATGATTGCAAAGATTGATATTTCTGAGTGTTTGTCATTATAATTTGGGAAGCTAAAACCTGTATTTTCTCGTCTTTCATCGTGTTATGATTGCTGCAACCTACTACAACTACGATTTTTCCACTATTGAAGGTTATCTTTAGGGAAAACCCCAAAAAATCAAAATATCGATAAAATCTGGTTTTCATATTTGGCGGCCCAAACCGGAAGTGCGTTCCCGAGAATCCTACCGTGACATGCTTATATAGCCTCTAGAGGACTGACCTGTTCTCTGTCTGTATTGATGATTCAGGTAGTGAGGCAAATACTCCAATTTTTAGGATTCGCATTCATTTTTTTATCATCAGACATTTCTAGCGAATGTGTTAAATTCAGCCTGTCATTGAAAAATATAAACATAAATATAAAAAGTCAAAATGAAAATGTAAATGAAATTATGAACGATAATAACTGACTTAATAAGTCTCATTTAATGGGACTATGTGGCAAAATTGACAGGATTACTGATATGCAGCCTATGTGATTAAATTATAGGAAGTGCCTAAAGGTACAGGCCTAAACTCTAGATTTGGAGTCTAGGCATACAGGCTCGTACCTATAGACAGTCCACTGAGTTTTGGCCACGGGCTAAATTTCAATCTTTTCCCTACAGTGCATTTAGTGTTTAGATTGATACGTCTCAAGGCGGTGTAGACCTTGGCAGGACTGTTTCTGTGGGAGTAGGCCTGTCGGGTCAGCACTGCACCAGACCTCTGGATAAGTGTGCATAATTGAAAATTGATTTTTTTACAAAGGAAAACATAGCTCAGAGGTGCCGGCTCAGGGAGACAGTCCTTATGGGCACCCAAAACAGGTGTTAAAATTGGTTGATGGGAGAATTTTTCTGATTTTACGTTAGTTGGTTTCCTGTCTATGAGTGAAAACAAACGTTGGTGGTGCTAAGGAGAGGCTTGTCAGTGAGGGGTTTCTTTTGTGCACCCTGAGCAAGTTTTGAAGCGGCTGAATGGGATAATTTTCCCAATTTTATGCTAAACTAATTGGTGTTAGAGTTGGTAGAAGGGAGAGTTTCCCTATTTTTAAGCTAGGAAGGTTGGTCTAGTTGTTTAAGTAATTATAATTGGGCTTTCATATAAATTTATGATTTAAAACATGTTGTGGTTGCAATTTTAGGCATCGACCCGATGGGACGGTTCTTTTCAGCGCCCACAACTAGTGTTTGAATTGATTGGTATGATAATTTCTCCAGGTCGTCTGACGTCAAGTCAGTTTTCTTGTTTGCGAATGAAAACATAAGAGCCGTCTCCATTGAGACTGTTCTTTTGAACACTCATAAAAAATATTAAATTGGATGGATTTGAGAAGTTTTCTAATTGGTAGATTGGATAATAGCAAAGGAGATAGGTCTAACTGTTTATAATTGAAAACATGTTGTGGATGCTCAAAGGGATCGCCTCATTGAGACGGTTCTTTTGAGCACCCGTTAACAGGTTTTGAAGTGGATGAATGGGAGAATTTTCCCAGTTTTACGCTAAACTAATCGGTGTTAATGTTGGTAGATGGGAGAGTGCTAGGAAAGTTGGTCTACTTATTTGAGTAATTATAGCCCCGCTTTAAGAAAGGGGGAGGCTATATAGGATTTTGGTTGTCTGTCAATCCGTCCGTTCGTCTGCCCGTCATAATTTTTTTCATTTCCGCTCTATATCTTGAGAACTCTTTTATAGAATTTATCCAAATTTTATATGTGCATTGATATTGGCATGATCTAGCTTGGGATTGTTACATGTTTTTTTTACCAAGCTGGTACCAGAGTTACGGCCCTTGATTTATGCCAAAATTTCGTTTACGCTCAATATCTTGAGAACAAAATGACAGAATTTCACCAAATTTTATATATGCATTCCAGGGGACAAAATATTTCAATATTGCACTTGTCCTGCAGGATGAGTGACTTACAAGTTTCACTCGTCCTGCAAACACATGCACTTGTCCTTTAAAAGTGTATGCAATTAAGAACATTTAGGAGTAATATGTAATGCAACTTCCTCAAGTTATTCTTCCAAAAGCACTCGTCCTACTCATCCTTTCTAGATTTCACTCGTAATTACGAGCCGATGAGTGGAATTTTTGTCCTCTGCATTCATATTGACAAGATCTAGCTTTGGATTGTTACACCGTATTTTTTGCACATTTGTACCGGAGTTATGGCCCTTGATTTACGCCTAAATTTCGTTTCAGCTCTATATCTTGAGAACAAATTGACAGAATTTCACCAAATTTTATATGTGCATTCATATTGACAAATCTAGCCTGGAATTGTTACACGTCATTTTTTGCACATTTGTACCAGAGTCATGACCCTTGATTTACGCCAAAATTTTGTTTCAGCTCAATATCTATAGAACAAATCGACAGATTTTCACAAAATTTTATATATGCATTTATATTGACAAGATCTAGTTTGTAGCAAAGTTATGGCCCTTGATTGATGTCAGAAATTGATCCTGGTCAATATCTTAAAATTTTCCTGCTAAAATATCTTTAGAACTTGGCCTTTTTCTTACATGAAAAGCGCTGCAGCGGGGCTATAGCCAGATCCTCTGACAAAAATTCTGTCCAATGGTCATAGAATGTAATTTTAAGAATGTATTATTGTTTTTATAAGCAGTTTTCAACTTTATATCGGCACACATATATACATTTCATTTAATGTCCCTCATTTGATTGAAAAGTGAAAAACATTTTTTTTTGTATTGATGATTAATGTCCCACAATATAATGTGAATTACATTACCAATTTAACAAACTCACAAATTACAAACCATGCATGTTAAGCTCACATCAAACATCTCTATGTCAAGAGGATTAATATGTGCATGGACAAAAGAAACAAATTTGTGGAAGCATATGTTTATTTTTCGCAGATGAAATGATATCTGAGGTTGTCTAAAAATCTGCAGTTTTGTTTTGTTGTCTGCAGTTTGTGATTGTGGTATTTCCTGATCATACTCATTTACTATTTTTGTGAATTACGTTACCCTATGTGTAGTATGTGTATGAGAAGAGGTACACATATTGCATTGAAGCCAATGTAAGAACTATAACCTAACTATATAACGAACCATACAAGAACTTTAAAAGAAGTTGTTTGCGTAGAAAAAAAATAAGTGGAAACATAAATTTGGGAATCACATAACTGTGAATTACGTTATTTCAATTTTACTAAATTCCAAATACCTCTTTAAATGTATACACTAGCTGAAAAAATGTTTGTTTTAATCAAAGCAAATCTGTCCCAGCTAATAAAGATCAATTTAAACCATATTACAGTTGTCATTTTATTTTAACAAGGATTTACTTATATGCTCTGGGTACATCAACTACCCTTTTTATGTAACTTACAAATATACTCATTATATCAACACAACACATGCAAAGTAATCTGTTTGAGAAACAAAATTGAAGAGTGTAAATCTCTAAGGGATTGTTCGTATGGTTTTTGAAATGAGCTGGATTAAACATAGGTAACGTACTTCACAAGAAGGTAACGTAATTCACAAGTAGGTAACGTAATTCACATTCTACAAAAACCCGAATTAGTCAGATCAAAGTGTCAAAGGTAACAAATCCATGGTGATTATAAGTTTCTGACTTGTTGTTCAATTGTTATTTTCTCTTTTAAACATTTTTTATCTCGTTGCTGCTACCTCTGGAGGTTTATTGGTGAGTTCATGTGTATACTTTGAAATTGACACTCTCGCTTTTGCATCCTGGTCCATTCCAGTTGATCACATTGACCTCAAATGTTCTAATGACTTACATGTACTATGTTGATAACTTCTATGGTTTATATGATAGATAATATAGTTACCTTGAATTTATTAATTCTTATCTTCAATTGAAGTAATTGGCTATGTGAATTACGTTACCACGAACAATTTTGCCATTTTTCTGAGAAGGGCGTATCTTTTTGAATGATGTAAACTTTTGCTTTTTTTGTAATCTGTTCATCCATCTCGCTTTGTGTCAAGTACATATCTCCTATATTCTTTGAGGTAGGAATCCCAAATTTGGTGTGTGGATGCATATTGGGAAAACAAACTTAGGTTTTTGTACAAGTCAATTGTGTATGTTAGTCTTAACAGGTTAAAAACTACACGGAGAAGTTGTTTAACTAAATGACCATAGCCACAACAACCGTTTTAGTCTTATAATTACATTCATGTAATGCCCATAACACCACAGAAAACAGTATTAATGTTAAACAACTTTCCTATTTAGTAAAGGCATCCAGTATGCAGACTATTAGAATGACAACTGGTAAGCTAGTTTTATAAATTTGTCTTCTTTCTGTAGCTCAAACTTTCAATTTTCCTATTCTTAAATTGATATAGTAGCATATGTTACAAGCAGTTAACACCCCGCTTACAGAGTGCAAATATCTCTTATTTGGTGCATCTGGATTGTTATTTAATATAGAATACAAGTATGTCTACAGAATTCCAAAGGGCCCTTACTTAGACTGCAGTTATAATTCTGTCTGATTACTCTACTGGTTGTGATGGGATGAGACAAGCAATTATTTTGCCACATAAGCAGATATAATGATAGATATTGTATAGGACTTGGATAAGGATTAGTTTAGATATTTTAAAACATTTAACAAATACTAAATTGTCATGTTAAAATAGAAACTATTATTTTCCACGCCCCTCTATCTATATCGTAGTATTATACATATATCGAAATATCGAAAAAGTTTATATATAACATCTGTAAAAAAGGTCTTGATACTCAGCAATGAATTGCTTCCTAAGATTAAAGTACCAAAATATTGAAAAATATTGGAAATATTGAAAAAGTTTATATATAACATCTGTAAAAAAGGTCTTGATAATCAGCAATGAATTGCTTCCTAAGATTAAAGCACCAAAGTCCAGAGAATTATAAGAAATCATGCGAAAAATATTCATTTCCCTTTGAAATATCATCTCTTACACCAAGTCAATGGCCTTGCTCATTTATTATGTTAGGTAACATAAGTTACAACCTGTAACACAACCTGTAACAAGTGCTCCTACCTTGTTGTTTAACATGCAAAATCTATGATTCTTTATTATATGAGCAAGACTATCAAAATATGGAAGATTTTAAATATTTTTTACGTAAATAATACCTACCAAATTGGGCTCCTTAAAACTTGGGGTAGTGTTGTTTAATTGCTTATATAAGGCAATGCATTTAAGATAGATAAACACACTTTGTTTTTTAACTATAAGCCAAATAAGGGTGTTAGGACGACTAGATTAAAAGCATTTTAAAAATTCACAAATCAGCTGTAAAATTAAATGTTATTGGTCACAATTACCGTTTTTAAAGGGTTGTTTTAAGTAAGTAACGCACATAACACATTAGGATGCCGTAATTTTGATTTAAAACTTTTATCTGCAGCTTAAGTATCCAGCAGGCAGACTATATGCGTGATTTAAATAGTTAGTTTAATGCCTTCTTTCTGTAGCACGGACTTTTACTTTTCATTTTCTGAATTTTATATGGTAACATATGTAACAGACTGTCAGAGACAAACACCAAATCGTACACATGCAAACATCTCTTATTCTACGCAGCTTGAAATCTTCATTTAAGATACGATGTGTCTGCAAAATTCTTTAGCGGGGAGCAAAACATTCTCAGCCATCAGTCTAACAATGATACATTGCCATTTTGGTAACATATATTTTAGGATTACTCACCAAGGGAGAACTTGAAATCTCTCTGGTTTGATATAAAACTCTCACAACTTTGAACACAGAGTGTAAAATGCTTCTTTTAGCTAAAAACTGAAAATATTATTTTTGGATAAAAAACCCCGCAGGGTTTTTCTCCCATTTTATTTTGTGGGGGAAAACCCTGCGGGGGAATTTTCTCTTTCCTCTAGAGGCACAATATAATGCTGAAAGTTTCTGATATACCTTTTATTATGCATTGTGATGAATAATAATTCAAAAAAGTCTATTTGAATTTTTCAAAAAACCCTGCGGGGTTTTCCCCCCACAATCTGAAATGGGAGAAAAACCCCGTGGGGGAAATCAAAGATTGGAATTAAGCCATATCAATCATTTTCTGCAATAATTACAATCAAACAAACTTGTTTCTTGAACAAATTTTAATATTTATTTTTTTGAAAAAACTCTGAGGGGTTTTTCCCCCATTTGAAAATGTGGGGGAAAAACACCGCGCGGGGTTGGAAAAAACCCCTCGGGGTTTTTCAAAAACCCCACGGGGTTTTTAACTTTGACCATTTTTTTCACCATGATGGCATATATTTTTTTAGTCATAATTATATATGTTTTGCTCCCTTATGTCTGTATTTATGTAATTTAGTGGTTTTGAGTCTTTTGCATCACTAGAAAGATGATGTGATTTTGCCAAATTCTGGTGTTGCAAAAAAAAACTCGTGGCCTTTTGTTCCTAGTGCACTTTCACTAGGAAGATGGTTTCAACAACTAACTTCTCCAATTTCTGAAACTCTTATGAGATATACAAAATAACTACATGTTCTCATAAAATGATCAAATTCTAAATTAAAACATTTTACCTGTGAAATATACATAAGAAATTAGTCAGTGTTGCAATATCTATTTTAGCTGTCAATCAGTAGTGACAAAAGTCATGTTACCCAGTCACCTTGGCTAGACTTAGTTTAATGTATTTCAGCTGTCTGTCAGCACTGACAAAACTAATGTTAACCTATCTTTAGTTCATCACTGTTTGACATCATGATCTGTCAAACCAGTGCAAGCTTGTTTCAGCCAATCAGAGGAGATCTTTTATAGGAGTTATATAACAATTGGATTTGGTTTGAGTTGACATAGCCAGTGTTGTTAGGGTTAACTAGCCAAAACAGTTATTCGCAAGGCAATGTTTCTAATATAAATCTGACAAGGAAAAGCGACATTCAGAAATCACAGACCTGCCAATGTCTGCAAGAAGATGCCATACTAAACAAATAAAAGCAAAAAGATAATAAAGTAAGAGCTTAACCTCAGTTAGATGAATACAGCTTTTGAAAGTGCAAACAAAACATTTTCTTGCAAACCAAATCGGGATGTCTGTTGTTCGTACCCATGTGAGATAATTCTATCACACACACCCATACCAGCCTGTAGGAAATATAAAAAAACAAACAACGGCACGTCGGCCGCACGCTAGCCACACGTCGTACTATGACGTCACTGTTATGTTAAAATGACATCACCATGACGCATCTCAGAGAATTCAGAGTTTTTTGAAAGCATTTTTATGTTTTTAATATTAATTTGGTACTTAGTAGTGAGCAAGAAAAAAAATCATTATTTGTACCAAGATGGGATAGAAAAAATCTGTTCCTCGCGATCACATTTTTTCATCACTTGGCAAGCCTCATGATGCCAATTGGTGATCCTCAGGACAAGGTTTTTATATCCCACCTTCACACTCAAGACAGATTCTTAAAATTACAAACCAGGACAAAACACAAAAGTTCTACGCAACCTGTATGGAAGAACTTGCTAAGTGGTGTAGCATGCCTTTTATGTGAAATTAACCTGTATGTATTGGCTCATGGTGTCACAGCACTTAAATGACACGACCAGCTCATCACCATCTCCGCAAACGGTGATGGTGGTGCCGTAGGTGTGTCATTTAATAGATTGTCACTTTCGTTTTTGAAACAGATAGTAGTTTCCCCCTACAAAATGATCACTGTACAACAACAGCCACTTTAGTTAAGTGCTGAAAGATGCAAGTATTTTGAAAAACCTATACTTGTTAAGTTAGAATCGTTAACCTTGGGAACGACGACTTGGTATCAATAGATACAGCCATGGAACACAAATGCGCGAAACCATTCTAAAAGTATACATACACAAATATCCAATTGGGCTAGATACAACATTATTACCAATCATCTACACCCCTTCTTTTTGTACACAAGCAGCGAATTCTCTAGCCACACTTTACACATATGCATATGTGATTAGGACCAAAATTGCATGAACTTGCTAAGTTACATTGGGTTGTTATAGGGAAAAATATATTACAATGTATTTTATAAGAGTTTAATTACTTAATATAGAAATAAATTATCTATATCAATGGTTTATGGTTGGAATTACAAATCCATTACAATGGTTAATTATAGGAATGGAGAATCCATAACAATGGTTTATTATAGGAATTAAGAGTCCACTGCAATGATTTATTATAGGACTATAGAATCATTATAACGGTTTATAATAGGAATAAAGAATCTGATGCAATGTTCTTTTATAGCATTAGAAAAATCATTACCATGATTTATCATAGGAATAAATAATCCATTACAATGGATTCATTATAGAAATAAAGAATTCGTTACAATTGTTTATGACAGTAATGTTTAATCAAATACTGTAAATTAGGATTTTTTTGAGAATTTTGTTTTCTAGAATAGCATAAAAAGACAAATATACAACGTTAAACTTTCACAACACGTGCATGAATTACCTTTATCATTAAACAACATATTTATTTCGCCATATTGCGAGGGTTTTCTTTTCACAAAACTTAACGAAAATAAACCCTTGCGAAATTTGTTGATAGCAGGAATTAAAATCAGTCTGAATGATTTATTACAGGAAAGAAGAATCAACATATGAAGGATTGAAACCAAACATGACAACAGACCAGACATACTCTTCTTTGAAACATGGTAATTATTTGATTTGATTTTAACTCTTTTCCTTTACTGAACAGAACAGTACAAAGCTTTATTAAATACCATACATCTCAGGCCACGCACAGGTGGCGTCAGAGATTAACACATGCATACCATGCAGAAAACAGACATAATGCATAAATACAGTGTACTTTTAATATGAAAAACATTATTATTGTATATGAATTATAAATATGACCTTTATAACCAGTAATATATAATAATTTATCTTCATATAAATCAGAACATAATTTGGTTCCAGCATTCAGAAATGAAATCAACACAGAAAACTTTAAAACAATAGTGCAGCAAAGTTTGATAGTTTAATAGGCGTTGCTCCATTGGTGGAGGTAAAAAAGCTCCATATATTTGTGTATTTTAGGCTTAACATTATAGTATGGTTTCATGTACAATTTTTACTTTCAAAAGAAGTGACATGTAAACAAATAATGATACTCATCAACAATAAAGATGTAGTACAAATATTACATTTTTGCTAGTTAAGTGCTGTATCATCAAATCGTCCAGCAGCAACTGGGAGGTGATGGTTGCCAGTCCTATATAGATAATTTTTGAATGATAAAATTTTGAGACACTGATCAAATATTTTCCAAATTTAAAAAAAAATATATATTGCTAATTGAGAAAATTTTAGCCTTCATATCCCATTCTTGAATAATTATACAGATCTGACAGTGTTTTTGAAATATATGTTTAAACAGATTTGGGTTTTTTACTGAATCAGTTTAAGATAAATCTGGTCAGCCAATAGAAACAAGTATGTCAGTAACACAGTGGATTCATTTAAAATGATAAAACCCTTTTTCTTGTTCTTTATGCGTTATTGTGTACAAAAGTTTTGATGATTTGAATTCTTTTCCATTAACAATTGATAACCAGAATCCTTTCATTCATAAATTGATATTGATTTGTATTGGGTGCTGTCCCGATTCTGCATGAAACATATATATTGGGGTACTTTTTTTCAAACCAAAATTCTGTCTGAGGAAATTGTAAGGTTAATTTTAAATAATAGGGCTAATTTTTTAAGTCTCATAACTCACGACCATATAATTCAACAAGTAAAATAATATGGACAAATAAATATAACTGCAGATCAACTGGAATATAAAGATTTTAAATTCGTTTAAAAAGTACATGCATTTTCTTCCTGGCCTGTTCAACACTAGGCTTATTAAGGACTTATCTATTGATGAGATGGTAGAGGCCTTATGCTTTGGCTGTTTGTAGGGCCCACCAGGGTTTACCTGTTGGATTTCTTTTGCTCTGGTATTCAGTTTATTTACCGTTGAGTCCTTATATTTGCTGTATCTCCTATCATATCTTGATTTATATGTTCTAGGAGATGATGCATTGATAATAGGGGTCGTTCATGCAAACCAAAGATCTATGTGTCTTGATCTACATCTGAATTAAGGGTGAGGTTGGTGCTGTGAAACTGGTTTAAGCCCTCCAGTAAAATATTTTTACTGACGGTTCAAAGGCGGTACTTCTTTTGTGGATCATTTTTATGTTTTTTCTGTCTTGTGTTTGTTATGTCTTTGTGTGAGTCTGTTTATTTGTACCTTGTGGTCACCTACTGGGAAAGGGCTGCCCTCTTGGCTCTAGCTTGTGATGTCTCATTGTAAGTTTGTCACTTTCCCATTGGTATCCCGGGTCAGGTGTGGCACTTGATTGTTTCGATTCCTGATCTTTGCACTCTTACTTACCTTTGGTCGAAATGCCTATTTCTGCTAAAAGAAACACCGAGATATTTAAAATCAGTACAGATATCAATTTTATGACCAACTAGATTAAAAGCAAAACTTTGGTCTTGTCGAGTACCAAAGATCATAATTTTAGTTTTATCAAGGTTAAAAGTTAAGTGCCTTAATTCTGAGTATCCGTAGAACATATCTAAATTATTTTGAAAATCTTCTCATCTGTTCCAAAAACATCTATATCATCACAATAAAACCACACAAGCAGTTTCAAATACAATGTAAGTAAGGGTGCAAAGATCAGGAATCGATACAATCAAGTACCACACCTGACCCAGGATACCAAATGGGAAAGTGACAAACTCACAGTAGACACCACAAACGAGAGCCAAGAGGTCAGCCTTTTCCCAGCAGGTGACCACAAAGCACATATAAACAGACGCACACAAAAACATAGCAAACACAATACAGAACAAAAACAAAAAAGATCCACAAAAGAAGTCAGTAAAATATTTTACTGGAGGGCTTAAACCGGTTTAACGGCGCCAACCTCACCCTTAATTCAGATGTGGATCAAGACAAATAGATATTTGGTTTGCATGAAGACCACTAACATATAAATGCGTCATCTCCTAAAACATATAAATCAAGATATAACAAGGAGATAAAGCAAGGATAAGGACTCAACAGTAAATTAAACTGAATACCGGAGCAAAAGATATCCAACAGGTAAACCCCGGTGGGCCGGACAAACAGCTGAAGCATCAGGTCCCTACCTCTCATCAATAGATAAGTCTTTAAGTCGGAACCATCATAGAGTCTGAGGTCCCACCCACCGGCGTGCAATTAAAGAGGAAAGCAAAGTTGCCACAATGTCATATCGTCATATTGGAACTTAAAGCTGCACACATTGCAACTTTTGTCGCATAGGAAATATTCTAAGTCATTTAAAAATAAGGCAATAATACATGTGGCAATTTTCACCTGGTCTTACACCTCGAAAACTTGAGAACTAGTTTCAGTAATTTATGTCACAGCTTAATCGCTGCTCATCAGAGAGAAAACTCTTGATGACTTTGAAGTTAACTGCCTTTAAGCTCCAAGTGGGTTAGGCTGCTATACTTTTTAAGGAGGTGGTTTGGTTGTTGCTGCTGTTGTTGTCGTCCTGTTTTTCTCTTTTCCCATTGTTTGTGGGAGTCTATGTTTGGCACTTTTTTGTTATGTAGCACTTAGTGTCCTTTCTAGATTTGTAGTTATCTTGATTAGGAAGAGAGATAGCTGATTGCTTCATTACTTTAATTGTCTTCCTGATGTCTTGTGACTGTAAGTGCTCTGTGGCCAATCCTACCGTTGCTGTGGGTTGATCTGCAGTTATTTTATCGAATAAACAATTCAGTGCATCGATATAGTGTTGATATTTTTTTCATATTCTGGTTCTTCAGGAATATTGGCTTCTGATGGAAAGCAGAATACTACTTAAGCTAGTGCCAGGGGCGTGAGAATTGTTGCACTTTCCATTAGTTCTTATGGACAGACTCGATAAAACCAAGTCTGCTGTTTTTAATAATGCAGGTTCTCTCTATTTCTGAAGGATCCGATTTTTCCAGATTATTTTGAACTAGTTTATGTAATTTCACTTCTAAATATTCTCCATGGGGAATATCAAAAGCAGGATTAATCAAACATTTTAAACGTCTAAGTCATTATAATTACTATATATGTTTACAGATTTAAACTTTGAATGCAAACAAACAAAACGGGCCAAATATTAATCGGTTTCCTTTAACCTAGAGGGGCTAAGGTTCAAATTTACTTAACATTTTTTGACATCTTATCCAAATTTACTTGGCTGATTGAAGCAAAATGTCATATGGAGTAAGTTTATTTGTTCAAACATGTCTGATCACCAGACCATGGTGGCAGCTGCACTTTAATAGATATATACGTATATATACTCTATAAAACCCTCTTACAGCAAATGAGTGCGTTTGTATTTAAACATTCTAGAATATGTTCTTTTAGAACCAAATGGATGCTTTTGATCAAGTCTCAAGGTCAAACAGTTCAATAAGGCCTCAATTAAATATTTTCCTGTATATATGATACTAATTTAGCCAGTTCAAAGAGATCAAATCTCTTACGCACACATCATTTTTGTTATATTTGACATGATAAGCTTTTGATCACCAATACCACAATCTCTTTGTCGTCGCCTTATGCCAAGCAGATAGGTTGAACCTTATGATAATTTTTCACCAGAATTTATTTAATCTGATTTCATTTCTTATTCTAGTAGTGAAATAAAAGCTATCTAAGACAAATGCTTTGGGCAGATCCTGAATGGGAAGAGAGGTCTGTACAACCTATAGAAAATCAAAAATAGCATTTGGTTTGCTTAGAAAAACCAGTATGGAACCCCTCAAAATGTAATTGGACCAAACAGGTCGAGTTATTCCTTGAGGGAGGTCCGTAAAGCCCAATATGAAATACGTTGATAATTTGAAAAAAAGTTGTTAGGATCACTTCCTCCCCCCCCCCCCACACACACACACCAGATAAATTTTCAGTATCTGCGCATGAAGTCCTAATTTATTTCAGGAGAACAGACCAACTCTGAGACAAAAGATCCCATCTACACAAACTTAAAGCTGAACTAGAAGCCAAAGATTTGTGCTGAAAATAATATTTGTTTCCTTAAGAATGTTATTTTTTTAAAAAATAGAAAGATTTAGATGTTGAATTAACAGTAGAATAGTAAACGATACAATTCTCGTACCTTCAGTTATGTTTTGGTGAGTTTGAAACAGACCCTCGAAGGAAATTATAATATTCCTAGACTTTGTGCTATTATTGTAAATATTGTAAATAAAAGAGACTAGAAACAAGTGCCAAGAGAGGAATAAAGATAAAGTCTTTTTCACACGACGTCGCGTGGGGGAGTGGTATACAGCCATGCAATAAAATTGATAAACCTTTAGTGGTTTACACATTTAGTAACGTTATATAAAGACGTCCATTATAACGTTCCGTAAAAGATGACAAAATATCAATGTTTTCATACCAAAAAAGGATTTTTGAATTAATTTTAATTTCATGCGATAAATAGAATCTAACATGAGTGCTCATATTTTATTGAATGTATGAAACTCGTAGCGAAAAAGCGATGAAATGCTCAGCAAGCCTCGCATTTCATCTCTTTTTCCAGTTTATTTAATAAATTCAATAAAACATGATCACTCATGTAAGATCCTTTATCTATTGTATGCTTTATTTATTGAGCTGTTTCACTTTCATTGCCATCTTTGTTGATTCATACAGTTATTGCTAAACCCAAAGTTACATAGAGGATCTTTCATGAATGCTCATGTTTTTTTCGGGAAAGGAGATAAAATGCAGGCTTGCCATGCTTTTTTTAAAATCTTTTTTGCGCAACGAGTTTTATAAATTCAATAATACAGGAGCACGATTTTTAGATCCTATTTATCATATGACATTTAGATTACTTTCAAATATCATTTTTTCAAGTCATTGTATACGCAACGTTGTTACTGACGTCCATTTCATGCATGTTACGTTACCCAATAATATATAAAGTAAGAGAGAAGGCAAAAGTCAGGAATCAGTACTATCAAGTACCACACCTGACTAAGTTCACCGTATGGGAAAGTGACAAAAGCACAAGAAAACATCACTTACAAGAGAGCCAAGAGGTCAGCCCTTTCCCAATAGGTGACCACAAGGTTGCAAGAAACAGACATTACAGAAGGCAAAGACAAACACCAATTTCAAAGAAAAAATCCACAAAAGAAGGAAAACTTGGAATTTTAAGTAAGACATTTACTAGAGGGCTTAAATTTAAAGGTACCAACCTCACCCTTAATTCTGATGCAGATAAAAACGCATAGATGTTCGGTTTGAATGAAAGATCATCTCCTAGAACATATAAATTAAGATATAAAAAATAGAAAGAACAAAGATAAGGATTCAACAGTACATAGAACTGATTACTGGAGCAATAAAAATCAAACACTTAAACCCTGGAGGGCCCTCCATCAGGCACAGCATCAGGCCCTTACCATCTCATCTATAGATAATTCTTTGAATTGGAACCATCATAGATTCTGAAGTCGAACTCCCCCGCGTGCAAATAAAGAGGAAAGCAAAGTTGCCAACTGAGATTGGGTTGACCACCAAGCATGCAGTCTGTTGCAATACATTAATGTTATAGCCAATCTTTTGATAGTGAGAAATAGTTTTAATAAATTGCGCTTAAAATTATTAGAGCCAACAATTTTCTTCAATTTATACACTAAGTCAACATAGAACTCAGGTTCCGAAAGTCTCTGGCACAAGAGAGATTTAAGTAAACCACATTTCACTCCCAGACGCGACGTCATATGATAAAAAGAGGATCTTATATTAGTGCTTGTATATTTTGAATTTATTGGATAAGTTCGGGAAAGTAGTTCTAGCAATTGGGCGTGTATTTGACCTAGTTGGCCACAATTACAAACACAAACTTTTCAATTTGCCTAAATGCTTATAAAATCCGCGGATTATGAAAGTAAATATATTCATTAAATATTAAAATACGTTTCAGAGCCTTTCATATTTCTAAATTCGCAAAAACTTGCAATTTTAGCTGACACCCCTCGTTTAAACATCTTCAAACTTGATACTGTTTGATCAAATTATGAGAGAGCTCATTACTACTTTATATTTTTTTAAAGTACCGGCATTTTTAGAATAGAATTGACTTTCAATTCAAAAAGCTATTAATTAATTTATTCTTCCAGCGCATGGGTACGTTATATGCATTAACCATGGCATTAGAAAGTTGAATTTGTGTAATATTACATTGTTGTTTTAGGGAGAGTGCTTGACTGGAGATCGAGGGGCTGCGGGTTTGAGCCTCACCGGCGTCACTTCGTTGTATCCTAGAGCAATACTATTAATTCTAGCTTAGTACTGGTTCAACCCAGGAAGAACCTTCCCTTTATAACTGAAAGATTTAAATGGAACGTAAAGAATCAAATCAAACAAACAAACATATTAATTTGTTATTATGTGCGTTGTAGCACCCGTTGGTGTCAACACTCCTGTGTGTATAAACATTGAGGATAACGGGAGCGATCACACCCGTTACTGTTCCCAGGCCCATGTTTACACTAAACAGCAATAATGCAGACTCAAAACAGCAGAACCAAGGGTTAGTGTCAGCATTAGGAATAAAAATGCATATGAGCAACTGCATTACAAAACCAACTTTGTGACATTAGTCGGGGAACGAAAATCGTGTATCTTGCAAAAAACACAAAATTTTTGCACTCGAGAGGTATTCGGCTGGATTTTTGTATACTGATAGTCTAAAAAGTGCTTGATATGTAACCAATGTATAGCAATGCAAACAGAAAAGCATTTTGCTGATAATTGCATATGTCAGTAAACCCCAGCTTGACCCTAAGGTAGTAAAATATAGGTCATTAAGCGCAAGTCTTTTAAGTTTCATTGAAAAAGTCGTTACAATCGAGCTGCGTTGTCATACGACAGAGCCAGCTCATTTGTCGAACTTGAATATATGAGGACGTATAGTTTTATGCCCCCAAAGGGGTGGAGATCAATATGTTTGAAAATTCAGGCCAGTAAATGCCACAATCACAAATTGCAGACCATACCAAGCCAACGTGAGGAAGAGACAAACGATACCCTTTCAACATTTTCAACAATATAGTCAGCCCTATATAAAAATACTGCGCTACTAGTGAAAGCAGTTTGATCAGCATGTTAGATCCTCACCGGCGTCAATGCGTTGTGGTCCTTGAGCAAGACACATTTATCCTAGCTTAGTACTGGTTCAACCCAGGAAGACCCGTCCCTATATAACTGAATGAGTGTTGACGGGACGTAAAGAATCAAATCAAACAAACAAAAACACTACATGTAGTTGTTCTGAACTGTGTTATAGTGGCTTTCCTTGGTCATACTCACTTACTCCTTGTTACACAGTTATGACCCCTAAAACCATTCAGCTTTTGTCACTTTGGTCATTTGCTGTAAGTTTTCCAATTGAGTGCCCTTCTAAACAGAACCTATCATGAAAACGCATGATATACCAGTTCATTGGACTTCTGATTCCAAATAAGAATATTTTATGGTATTATTCCCTCTTCCCTTAAAAGGTTTGCGTGACATAAAATATGGCTTTGATCGGTCAATCTGTTTTAGAGTAAAGTCATTTCGCACAGATGATCAGGACTCCATGTCCCATCTACCAAAATTGGCCAAAGTGTTCTGCTCCGCTGAACGAATATGGTCATAACAGCTGTAGATAAGGGTTAATTTTAAATGACATCTTCTTCTGAACCACTGGTCCAAATTCTAAATATTATCACACAAATGTTCTTCATCACGCTCTTTACCGAAATTGACGAAATTATTCCACTCCACCAAATTAGATGATTGGCAAAGCTGTAGATAAAATATATTTAAACAAATTGTTCTTCTAAACTGCTTGTTTAAATTTACAATAATTTCACAGAAGTGTTTTTCCTAATGATCTTTAACAAATGGGAGGTCAGTGCTGATTGCTTGATAAAAATAATATTTCTGACATTCATACTTTTTTGTGAAACCATACATTAATAAAGGCCGCACGTCTGACAAGGCGACCATGCAAAAAAGTTTCGAAATTGATCAGGGATTCATGAATTTAACGTTCAAAAAACGTAAAAATGCATTTTTAAGTCTGGAAGATTTTCATTACAATATTTTGAATACACTGAACCGAAGTTATAAGTGGCCACCTACACATTTTTTGCGCCTGTTAAGAAAGTAAACATCGCTCTTACAAATTTAAATTCTATAAAAAAGTGAAGGCTTTTTCAAGACTCTGAAAATTATGCCATTTCAAAATGACTGGTAGATCTTGCACAGACGAAGTCAGAGTAAAGGTACCTTCATTTTAAAAAGTCACACTTTTTACTGTGATATAAAATATTTCTCACATACGTTTTCCATTTATATTTTAATTAGTTTGAACCTCTTAATAACAATTATGATATAAAATGAAAAAGACTCATAAGTTTTGTGACAATTTAACTCTCCGTTTCTCTTCTTCGTTAACTCAAATGCAGCCACTATCAGCAGCTTAATCAAAGAGCTTTAGCTTTAACCATGCAGTTTGCATATCCACTTTGCATTGCTATGTACGCCTTATTATCTGTGGCACGGCATTAAACATTTCAGGGATTATATATCATGAATAGGCTTCACTGTTTTATTCTGAAATTATAAATATCTTCTGTTTATGCCATTTAAATGACATTTAAAGTATCACGTTATAACCTGGAAGTGGACACCCGTCTTAAAAGAATAAATGTTAAAAAATGGGCTGATAAAGCTGTATTGTGTTTGGTCTAACATGTTTACATAACATAAAACACAAACAATGAATTTAGTATGTGCAGTTGATAATTTTTGAAAATTTGAAAAATGCAGAAAATGAGCTTTTTAAAAAATATCATAAAAAATCGTTGATAAGCAAACATTCAGGGGTTTTGGTGTTTTTTTCAAGTCGGCTAGACTGGTTTGAAATCACCTGTACTTCAATTTGAAAAAAAAACTATTCTAAAAACTATTATTTTCTTTAAAAAATTGATTTTCGCATCTTTTAACCCAAAAATTAGGATGTGATAGAAAACGCTTCCAAAGCACCACTTAACGTTAGTCCATTTAAATGCACCAATTTGGACAAAAACTCATTTCAATATCATTAGCGCTAAAGTCTAAAAAAATGGAAAAGTGGCCACTAAGAACTTCGTTTCAGTGTATATATGTAAACACACTGTTCGAACTTATTTTGATTCAGAACATCAAAAACCAACAAATAACGTCCTCGACGTATACTGTACTAATGGTATGTGTACATCAAAATGAGCGTAATGGAAGGCTTTTGGCAGGTCGCCACCAAGCGCGGCAAAGATATTTGGTTGCTCTCATCTGTTATCCAAAGCCTCGTGAGATTGTTAGGGCATTGAAGCGACATAAAGAAATAACTCTGAGACAAGACCGTTTATTTACACTCACGCATTGACGGAAGTGGTTGAAGCCAACAACTGTAAATGCTTCCCACCCCCACGTTTCATGCCAGATTATATATATAAAAAAATGGGAACAAATGATTTTTGACGTGTTTTTTTTATTTTTTATTTACCCCTTACTCATTCTCGAAGCTACCAGTCAAACACACGCTACTGCACACAGATCACCTGAAAATCAAATACCCATTAATTTGATACGATTTGTTTTACATAAGATAGGTATTGACTGATTGAAATAAGTGTAAACGTTCTATTTTATTCAGTGTATAATCAGGTAGGATAATACTTGTTTACCTAGATTTGTCCGTAGTTTGTCCATGTGTATACATGTAACTAATAATAGCACACAGTACATGGTCAAAATGAATTTTCATTCTAAACAAATCAGGGCATTTAAATATACTTAAAACCATTAAAACGCAACTGATACAAATGTTGTTTTGCTTATAAATATATAGGAGCGTAATACACTTTGTATATATACAATTATTAACAAGTTTCTTTTTCGTACGAGAACGTTTTAACAAAGCTTAAGCTTGATTGCGTAATTCTGCTAAAATGTAGGTGAAAAAGGACATTTTCTATAATATTTTAAGGCCTATTAAATCTTGAAATTCTACTCAATTTCAGTGTAAATATATTGCTCTCTACAAGAACAACCGAAATACGGAATGCAAAACAAAGTTCATTTGCGGAAATGACCTCAAATTAATGTCTTTAAGTTCATTTTTTTCAAAAAAAAAATCGCTAAATTTGAAAAATGACTAAGACTTCAATAAAATGAACCATTTCATAATTTCCATGCGTTAGTTGTAAGATCATAGCCTATGGTCATGATTTATCACAATATTTACTTTCAAAAGTCTCGCATTTCCGCTTACTTCTTGATTTTCGATGGCCATTTTAAAGGTCAAAACTTTAAGACACATTTTCCGGTTGTGTGTGCATATAACGTAGAGCAATGTTCAAATTTTCAGCATGTATGAATCCGAAAGAGCTAGGCGTACAGAAGATCTGAAATCCTGATTAATAAGGCCATTTTAAGTTTTTGTGTCGCGTATTTGGGTTTTGTCCCTTTATCAAAAACTACAGACCGGCTATCTGGACCGCTTTATCAGCACCAATACGGTATGGCTGTGATATCGCGACCATAGATTAATGCTTTTTATTTTAAACTAATGCTGAAAGAGCATTTAATCTAGGGTTGGGTTATATTTTAAAAGTTGCGTTTTGACTGGCTTAAAGCATAGATGAAAAGCATACCCGTTTTGTATCAAATACCCAGGCCAGAGTGAATGACGACTGATCTATATGACTTTGGTGAATATGTTCAGCGTCTACAAATGTTATTTCAAAAAAAAAATTAAACGTCTCATTTAGGGAAACAGTCCGCCTTATCGCTAGAAAAAATGTGAGACTATGCCAATTTGTAAAATAGTTTTTACTGACCGTTCAAAGGCGGTGCTTCTTTTGTGGATCATTTATGTTATTTCTGTCTTGTTTTTGTGCGTGTCTGTTTATTGATGCCTTGTGGTCACCTGCTGGAAAAGGGCTGACCTCTTGGCTTTTGGCTTTTGTTTGTGATGTCTACACGGAACCGAAGTTCAAAGTGGCCACTTTTCAATTTCATTTTTTCTGACTAAGCGCTAACGATATTGAAATGAATTTTTGCCTAAATATGTGCATTCCAATGGACTAAAGTTAAACGGTGCTTTAGAAGAGTTTTCTACGACAACAAATGTTTTTGGTTCAAAAATGCAAAAATCAACTTTTTGAAGAAATAAGCGTTGTTATAAAATTAAAGGTCAGGTGATTACAAACCTGTGTAGCCAACTTGAAAAACACCAAACACTTGATTTTTTGCTTATGACAGATTCTTTTATGATTTTATTAAATAATCTCAATTTCTGCATTTTTCCGATTTTTTGAAAATCATCAGCTGCACATACTAAAATCAGTGTATGTGTTTTATTTAAAGTGCAAATGTTAGAACAAACAAAATGCAGCTTCATTGGCCAATTTCCTAACGATATTTTTCCAAGACCGGTGTCCACTTCTGGTTTTAACGTGAATTTTTAACGGTAATTCTAATGACATATGTATAAGATATTTTTGGTGTTTTTAGTAGAACAGTGACGTCTATTAATAAAATAATCGCTGAAAATTGCAATATCGTGCTGCAGATAGTAAAGCGTACAGAGCAATGCAAAGTTTGTATGCAAATTGCATAGTTAAAGCTAAAACTATTTGACGAAGCTGTGATAGTGGCTCCCTTCATGTTAAAGTAAAACAGAAATGGATAGTTCCATTGTCAAAAAAACTTTTGACTCTATTTCATCTTATATCACAGCTGTTATTTACAGCTTCAAACTTATTAAAATATAAATGGATAACGTATCTGAGTAATATTTTATATCACACTACAAAGTGTGACTTTTTGAAATGAGGGTACCTTTTCTCTGACTTTGTCTGTGCATGATCTACCTGTCAGTTTTAAATGAGATAATTTGCAGTGTCTCGACAAAATTTTGGAGCTTTCCATAGCATTAAACTATTGTAAGAGCAATTGCTATTTTCTGAACAGGAGCAAAAATGTAAGATGGCCATATAACAAAGTTTTAGTGTAATTGTGAAGTTGTCACTTTCCCATTGGTATTCTTGTTCAAGTGTGGTGCTTGCTTGTGCCGATTCCTGATATTTGCCCCTTTCCTTACCTTGGATTTATCGAATCGAGTTTAATAAATTCAGTATCACACGGGCAAGAATGTTAGATTATATTTATCTTCTGCTGAAATCCCGTTTTCTGCCATATATACACGACGCTGTAATGGTCATCACTTTATAATGTTACTTAATATGCAAAACACAAGTGCTTCATCAATTTTAATACATGTTATTAAAATACTCCCAGTAGCGATGTCAAATTATAAAATATATTTCCGTGCAGACAACTTTTCATTATCATAAGTGTGACGTAACAATGTACACAGTAATTATAAATTCAAATGTTTGACCTTACATTATCCACATTTGATTGCTTTCGTAATTTACTATTGTATTTTAGAGGGAGTTGGATACATAGACTACCAAGTCCAGGGCTGACCACTTGCTCTCAACTAACTAACTGAACTGTTTTTAAACTAATAATTCTTTTATTATTTTATTTAAGTTTCGTAGGTAGCGTCAGATTGATTTTTTCATTCTTAGATTAAGATTTCTATATTTGTTAATGAGGCAGGGGTTCGTAGCTTACGTTGCGATAGCATGTGATGTAACCCAATTGCTGTAGTTTGTGACATAAACCATGCTTAAAGTTTCCGCTCATCAGCGCCTATCACAGACTCAAATACACGCAGCCAGATCAGTCTTCTAAGAGAATTTTATGGGTAAGCAAGATTCTCACGTATTACATTTGCTGAGAATTTAGACGATGATCAGAGTGTGCAGATATACAGACTGATTTGAATTTTAGCTGTTCCGAAATGCGAACTTTTACCTTTTGCTGAAAACCGGCTACCTAGAGATCTATCTAAAACATTTGAAATTGGAAGTCTAACTCAGTCTAGAGTCTACACTCTTTCATCACTCAGTGGATAACAATATGGAAATTCATTTCATGACTGCTCTTGTTTTATTGAATTTATTAAACAAGTTAAGGAAAATGGATAAACTACAATGCTCCAGGGGAAGGGGGGGGGTCTTCTCAAGAATTTAAATAAATTTGATTACACCTGTGCACAAATTGTGGACTCTTTATTTTAATATAAAACTAAAATTACTCTGAAATCGCGTTTATGGCGTTTAAACGTCATTTAACCAGATAAACTCGACGATGTTATGGGCGTCATTTCACAACACGTTACTTATTAGCATTGCACTAGTTTATTATATGCTTATGAATGCTTCAGCTAGCGAACTCGTCATTTTCCAGGTAGCAACTATATGATTCCCCATATCAAACAAATGTCTAAATTAATATTTAACGGGTGGGTATACAAGTATTGAAAGTGGACACATCATAGGTTACTTAAATTAGTTACCCGTTATTGTTATGTTGTTATAAACATCCTTTGGTAACAAGAAACCAGGCGTATGACGCTATGAACTTAATACACCAGAAAATGTAATGTAATGTTAAATTTGCAGTATATGATCAAGTAAATGATCTCATATATTCGGATCACACACGACACTACATCTCACAGGGCTTATCAAATCGACGTGATACAGTCTGCAAGATGAAGTTACTATTGTTATAAAGTTTATGTATAATCAATTTCATTGCATTTGTTATAAAGTCGTTGTATAGTCAATGTCATTACATTAATGAGCCGTGACATGTAATTTCCAACAATGTGGTATTTTGTCAAGTGTACACTTAGGCGAACCTGTGCGGCCTCTTTTAAGCTTAGAAACTCCAAATAGTGTTCAGTCAGTAGCTTAACACTCATAGAATATTTAAGCGACTAGCAAAGGCTGATCATGCATACATTACGAAACTAAAAGCGGTAAAGCGCAGTTAATCTACATTAATTTTTATAATTGATGGGACACACACCCTGGGCACTCATCAGGGAATTAAAAAATGACGAATTAAAGAAAAGAGGCCTTAACAGCCATGCTTGTTTTGTTCACGAAATGTAATGATATAAGAGGGTAAGGAACAATGAAAGAAAAAATAATACGCTGATGTGTATGCGTTCTATATATTCGAAAAACAAGTTTTCTTGAGTAATCTTGAACATGCCTGAAGTTCATGAAAAGATGATCCATACAAATAAAACGAGAAATCAAAGCATGGTAACTGCTCTTTATCGCATTTAGCTCTGTACTGTATGCACGACAAACAGCTTTTTTCTTATCTGAACGGTGAGGTTTGCTTACTGAGAAGTGTTTGCGCCTTATGGAAAGAAACAGATGGCTATGACGTAAATTGGTCATCCTGAAATTGCCACAACAGATGATGATTTAAAAGTGAATTCATTTATTTTTTGTTGCAATACTCATTATGTTTAAATACTCAAGATCTATTTACCTATAATATCATTTTTGTTGTTGTTGTTATTATTATTCCAACCTTGTATGAAACTTATGTTCAAATTGAATTATTATGATTTGTCAGTGCCTGTCGTCTCTCGTTGAGCAAAGTCGTGTCGTAAATATTATTAGAATCTACATGGGTGTGAAGGTGGAATAGTAATATTCGTCTCAGTGATCATAGTTTGGCATCATGAGGCCTGCCAAGTGATCGCTAGGCTAGGGACGGATTTTCCTATCACATCTTTAAAAAAAATATCTTATTTATTTTTCTTGCTCACCATTAAATAACGTTTTTTATACTAAAATAAGGCTTTCAGAAGTTCCTGAATACAACAATGACGTCACATTGATATAACAATGAAATCACATGTCTTTAGACGTGCGACAGTTCTTTTTTTTTATCCTACCCACGGGTTGGTATGGGGTATGTGAGATATGAGAAAACAGTGGAATCGCCGATGTGGTGCGTAGGAAACCAGGATCCCAATTTCTGCAAAATTTCCGCAAAACTATCTAGCTCGTGTATGTTCCTATCTCGTGATGTGTAAGGTCTACACTGATGCAGATGGTATGATATAAAAAAAAAACATGTTTGTCCGTACGTTCGTAAAAAATCCACTCGCTAAAGCTAATATTGTTGGGGTAGCTCTTATTTTTGGCTAGGGCCAAAATCCCCTTTGAAATATAAGTTAGAATTAGCCGTGAAGCATTAATGCACGTATCACCACCAGTGACCTGTATAAGTCATAATTTATTATTGCACACGAGATAAGAATATCTGAGATTTTACCCTGGGATAGAAAATCTTATCTTACTTATGCTATCTTACCCAGGACGCAAAGTAACGTCACAATGTGAAATGGAATCTTAGCGTACGATTCAGGTTTTTTAAGCTTATTTTAAAATAAATAAAAAAATAAATAAATAAAAACAGTGGTGAGCAAGAAAAAAATCCATTATTCGTGTGAGGGTAGGATAGATAAATCAGTCCCTCGGGATTACCGTTTGTCATCACTCGGCTAGCCTCTTGATGCCAAACGGTGATCCTCGGGACAGATTTCTTTATCCTACCCTAACACTTAAGATAGATTCTTATATTATATAGTTTAGTTCACTTGGGGAGAAACAGCAAAAGCACGCAAAAATTCCATCTTTTGACAGCCTTTAAAAAAATCATATATATGTGAAAAAATAAATATATACATTTACGTGGTTATATCTAAATTCAGTTCTGTAATTTCTTTTTCAATTAATACATATCATCAATAAAGAATAATCGACAAAAACGAGTGACACTTAAAACCTGGAAGCACAGTTCTACCACTATTTACAAAAACCTCCCCTCTTATCAAATGTGACAGGTACGTGTTCATGTAAAAGGCCTTGTCCTGATCATCAAATTGACTGATCCATGGTAACAATTCTGTTATAATGAACTTATTTTCAATAGAAAATGCAGATCTGTTCCCAGAACTTACTGTCGATGTCGTTAAGTGAATATTCTGTTATGAAGAGGACATTTTAATGAAAACAGATCTGTTCCCTACAAATTAATGTCAGATAGTGAATATTCTGTTATTAAGAGTGATGTTATAAAGAGTATTGTCTGTATTACTATAGTAATAAAATAGCAAAAAAAAGCACAGCAACAACACCATCTGTGAGACACTCCAGGAGCTAGGGAGAAGGGATATTTATCTTATGGGAGCTCAGGAGCACTGGGAATTACTTTCGGGGAGTTTGGGAGCAAACACATATTTTGCAGATTTAGGGAGCATTGCAAAAAAAACTAGGGATATTGAAAGGGATTTGAGGAGATCAGAGCATTATTTTAGGGATCAAGGGTGCACAGAGCCTCTCTGTGGGGGGGGGGATTATCACTCATAAACAACTAAAATATAATGCTGCTGCTGCGTTTGCTTTTGCTTCTACTGATGATGATGATGATGATGATGATGATGATGATGATGATGATGATAATCCAAATGACGATTCGTAAGTAGCAATGTGGTAATTGTTAGCACCTACATTAGGCATAGTGATACGCAACTTTTTCCTATTTTTCATGATTACCATCATATCGAAAACAAATGAGCAATGTGTTCAAAAATTGCAATTAATGACTGGAGATATGGATACTGTGCACAATGATTGCATATGAATAATGTGCGCAATGTTTGCATATTTTGCTTTTTTCAGCACGCATATTTATTAATACGCTCTTCCTTCAAGTGTTTAAGATTGATTTGACCGTTCTTGTGACCGAATACTGAAGACAGTGGCATCTACATGAATGACATCCCCAAACTATTGTCTCACAGGTACATGTCTTTACTGACAAAATTGCCCTTTACCTGGCGCTCGAACAGATTTTAAGATGACAGTGAAAAATAATAGACTGAGGAACCTTGACGGAGTACAAGAATGGAAGGATAAATGTGACAATGAGATTCACCCAAGGTTTTTAAAATACGTGGCAGGTGATAAGAGTGGGGTGGCTGTATATAAACTGCATGGACAGGTCTGGTAAGGTGTCCGCATTGCCAGATACTTGGGGCGATAGTTCCAGTAACCTAGGACGGAAATTGCATGCAAACGCAAACAAGTCACTCGGATTTATAGAACGCAATATTTAAAAAGCCGTGACATGAGATTTCCAACAATGTGGTATGTGCGGCCAGCCAAGCCTCAGACTAGCCTGCACATACGCGCAGTCTTTTCAGAGCCTTTGCTTGTCCCTTGAATACTCTATGATTGTTAAGCTACTGACTAAACATAAATTGGGGTTTCTCAGTTTAAAAGGAGGATGCACAGGCTCGTTTGAGTCCACACTTGTCAAAGTGCCACGTTGTTGGAAATCTCATATCGCGGCTTAAAACTAAGTTCTTCCCGTCGAATTCTGAGACTTGGCATTATCTGTCTGTTCATGTTTTCAACTAGAGTGTGCTTCAGCCGTGTGGTACTCCAATAACTGAAGTAAGACCCTTAAGAAGATTACCCCCCCCCCCTCTATCTCTCTCTCTCTCTCTACTACAGAATCGCGAATGGTCTTGTGGCCATGCCCCTTCCATCTTATAACTAGAAATTGTAATCATGAAACGCTATGTCCCCAACCATTTGCTTGCCCTTGAGGATGGTGCTCCTCTAGCTATACTACTCATCATTCTGATTCAGCTGACCAAATACGAAGCTTCTATCTATAATATTTTATTTTAGATATCCCGTTTATAAATTTTCAATGGCAAAATTTGCAAAGGGCAATAACCAAAAAATAACTCTTTTTCTAGAATTTCACCAGGTAATCTACTGATCATTCTCTATCAGCTGACCACGTTTGAAGCTGCTAGCTTTAATAGTTTCTAAGATATCTTTAATACAAGCTGTCAATGGCAAAATTTGCAAAGGGCAATAGCTCGATTTTTTTTCTTATTTTCACCAGGTAATGTACTTATTGTCTACTATCAGCTGACAAAGTTTGGAGCTCGTAGCTGTAACATTTTTTTTAAATATACTGAACAAAAGTGAAAACGCTACACCTGAATTGTTTGCCACCTATATACAAAATTATGCAAACCAAAAGTGCAATTGAAAGTGTATCTAAATGTTCAAATACTGGGTAATGCATAACAGTGAAAGTTTTACGGATGTTGTCACGAGGAAACACATGAAAGGCATTTAAATGTGATAGGGGTCCATTTTTTCATGTTGCCAATTTGAACGGAAATCTAACACAATTTAGGCCTTCAGAAATCCACTACCTACGAGATCCGACTGCACGAAATGGTAGTCTAGACATGGGACAACCAGAAATGTAAAGGACTTATCTCAAGTGTGTTTTGATCGTTTTAGATTTAAAAAGCAATCTTAAAAAGCGGATTTTCCATCAAATTGCCAAGTTTAAAAATTTAACACTGAAATCTCCATAGGAAAATCAATGTGTTGTTGCATCTCAGTATAAGGACATAACTAGTCGAGAAATGGTAGAAACAATGTGCTGAGAGGTCTACCTGATTTGGCAAAAGAAAATTATCGAAAATCGTGATAAAACAAAGATTACCAAACATTTAATATTCCCTATTTAGTTTTGTCAAAGGGAGATAATTTTCAATATTTTACAAATTTGCTAAATTCAAAATGGATTTCTGAGCTTGTTTCAAGTGATTAAGCAGTTTTCTTGTGTTTTTATGCAACACAATTAAGACCAAATTTGATAAACATAACAATTTTAATTTGCGCATGCGCTATCGCAAATTTCAGTGAATAAAGCTTTAAACACTTCAAGGAGCATAACTCATACATCAAACGAGACAAATTGGCGGAGCTTCAACGAATCGTTTGCTGGATGTCTGGCCAACATTATTAAGATTAGTAAATACTTTTTGTCCAATACTTTCTCTTAAAATATAGATAATTGTAGTGTAGCGTTTTCACTTTTGTTCGGTATATCTTGATTGCAAAATTCATTAACTTTAATACAAGTTTGCAATGCCCAAATTTTAAGAGGGAAATAACTTAAAAAAAAATAAATGATCTTTATAAATTTTCACTAGGTAATCTAGTCTAAGCTCCTAACTGTAATAGTTGTTGAGATATCTTGATTGATAAAGGTCATTATAACCCTTTAAAAGGGGCATAACTCCACAAAGGGAAATAATTCAGACTTAAAAAATACGGGTCAGTTATTCTTTGACGAGGAATCAATTTATGAAATTACACAATCCATATCTTAAATTATACTTGAACGGACGGAAGGACGGACGGACGCACGGACGGAAGGACGGACGAGCCCAAAGCAATATGCCCCTTCAACTTTTTTCAAAGTTGGAGGGCATAATACGGCCATACACATCGGGATTTCAAGACACTGGCACTCTATGACATTGCATAAAGATCATGGAAAGGATTTAGAAAAATATTTCTTTTCATTGGCTTCTGTCTATATTTCATTCACTCTTTCAAAAAAGAATACAGTGAGCCACTTTAGTTACGCACCACTTTTTCAGGCCCCACATTTTTGGACAAAATGCTGGAATTGAACATTCTCTATGATTATTTACTTATTGACATTTTATCTGTTTGAGGATATCGAAAAAAAATTATCGGAATCACTCATGGGAATCATTCTGCTACGTCAAAGACAATTTTGACAAAAATGCACGTGCAACCGGAACATCTATATTTTCGATTTGCGTTTTGCGCTAGGCATTATCCATGGTGATCGTTGTGACAGAAAAACACCAAAAACAATGATTTTATTCAAATAAAACCCCTTTTTTGAATCGTTGAATTTAGTAACACCATTACTTTTTGAAGAAATGCTCGTTTTGACGTCATATCAACGTCATTTACAATAAATAGACAGGTTTTCCTTCGCAAATTGTTTTGTTATGGGTCACTTGTTGACATAGACGTATCAAAACACTAAAACATCTTTTCATTAACACGTCTTATAGCCTTGGTAGTAGTGACGTCATCACTAACGTCAACACCATGACGCAAATAAATCCACTATTCTTTTTACGAAAATAAACGGCGGATGCATGGTTGTTTAAAATGAAATTAAAAAAGAAGTGTTTTGATAACTAGCTTAATCAGAATCATACGAAATTTTAACTAACTTTAAAAAAGTAATAAAACCAACTTTTTTCAAACCTTGGCCAGCTGGGAACCAAACTAGTAAAACGTTTAAAAATGATGAAGTTAACAAACACATTCCAGTCTTAGATATTGTCAAGAATAAATCGGCTCTTATCACTGGTATAGCAGAAATTCGACCCTGAAAAATTGCAATGTGATCTGAGTTTCATTCGAAACAATGCAATGTGAAATGGTGTTTTGAGGATAGTGCCCTTTAAGATCCATTTTCTCATTCGATTCTGATCTGATCACAATGAAATTTCAATGGCTAATGCAAATATAGACGCGCTTTACGCTGGTAGTCTAAGACTATAAATATCGTATTTTTTTTCGAGTAATTTGACAGTTTATAAGTGGTGCGTAACTAAAGTGGCTCACTGTATCTCCTAAACTAACCGACCAAACTTTAATAATGTCGTTGACAACAAACGTTTCCCATACATGTACATTTTATATTGTACTATTATGGGGGAAACCATGGGCATAAAGCATTAACTTTTAAGCAAACCATTTTCAAATTCAGAAATATCTAGAACGATTTGTAAATCTCATACGATTTCGAACTTAGGATGGTTTACTTAATTAACTTAATTTAAATATAAACTTGAACAAACTTGCTCGCAACAAGCGTAACATTTGGTGTAAAAAGCAAGAGAGTATGACCAGGTATTTTCACGATCACAGACCGCAGACCAACTCACGGCACCATGATGAAGAGACACAGAGCACAGACAGCCACATCACAAATGAAGTAAAGCATCCAGCTGTTTTCCTCAGCACGACGATTGCTTATTTATTTAACTAGAAAAAACACCAAGAACACCACCACAAAATAACACCTAATACAAAACCGTAACACCCAATACGAGCTACAAAAACAACGAATGAACAGTAAAGAAATCACCGCCTTAGTACGGACAGCAGCATTGATTACAGAGAAAGCTGCCATAGAGCATCAAAACATTGAATATAGATTTTGAATGGCCAAGCGCTACTAATCTGTGATTTTGTCATGACTTGATGACTATTTTGTGACAAACGAACGTAAGTTTTATGGCGTGTTGTCATTGAATCTTAGGCCAGATCCAAAGTCGCGAAATTAAAAAGGAAACCATTGTTATCAACCGTGTTTATGTTTACAACCAAGAATGCCATGTGCGGATCCAGAGGGGGACAGGGGTCCGGACCCCCCTGAAAAATCACAAAGTTATAGGGTTTCTTAGCAATAATGGTCAGGATCCCCTGAAAAATCACAAAGATACCAAGCCAACTTTCAATGTTGGGCCATTATCTGCACGCCAGCGAAACGCCATATAAATGGCGTATCGCTGGCAGGCGGATGATGGTCCATTTATAGCAGTATTTGGCTCCTATATCCCCTCATCAACTAAAAATAAAATAAAAAAACGAATTCAAATTTAAGCCCCCTCTGACCAAACTTTCATGTAATGCTATTGTATTTCGAAGCTGATGCTATCGGTGTTTATTTATAACTAACTACTCATTCGAATCGTCTCATGCTTCTAAGAACTGTCTAGTCCATACGAGAAGATTCACATGTGACCGAGCAAAAGTAGTTTGAAGTCCAACATGATAATATTGTTTTATTTGGTTATACATACATGAGGGTTTGGATGGGGGGGATCTGGTATTCACTATTCATTAAAAATTTAGCCCATTATTCATCTCAATAAAATTTTGGGTTATTCATTAAGATAAGACCAATTATTCATTAAAAGTAAGAAAGGTGGCAAAGAAATCTGATTATTCACTATTCATTAATTTTTCCTTCAATTCATTTAGAAAATAGGATTATTCATTAATTTTTAGGCCCTCATTTTTCACTATTCATTATTTTTTTGGCTCATTATTCACTATTCATTATAAAAAAGGGTCATTATTCACTAATCATTATACCCCATCCAGACCCTCATTCGTTTGTAACTAGTCATGTATATAGTTGCACACAGACATATCAACGTGAAATTTGTCCATATCATCTTAGAAAATCTGTATAAGTAATTCCTGTCATACACTTAAACAAGGTCATTTCTTTAGGTCGACTAAATCATAGTTATCAAAGTCCCAAACATGGAAACAAATCAGAACTTTCATGGCTCAAAAGCCCCAAAGCCAGCAGTGCGAGCTATTTCATATTCCTAGAACAACACTAATGCAGTTACTGAACCCCTTATAAGGTAATGTCCAATGGACCACAGAGCATGGCCAGCAAAGCTGAAAGGCCTGATCCATACTCTTAAAATATAACTTCTAAAAGTAGCAGAGAAAAATGTCTGCTAAACAAGAGAGTACATTCATAAGGGCAAAGCGGGCATGGATTATTTTAGATAACTTAAACAAAACAAAAGGGAACGAGATCAGCAAGAATTCAGACAGTGTTACTGATAATCAATAAATGATGGCCCACGGGCCCATCAGGACTAACCATCCCACAGGGATAACACGCAGGATCACCAAGGGCACTGGGCCAAACAGGACCTGGCAAAAGAGGGTCATTTTGGCAACCAGGATCAGTAGCCGGCAACGGCCCAACAGGACAACCCTGGTCAAAGAGGAATCGGAGGCCCACAGGCCCAGCCAGCAAAGGCAGAATGTCCTCACTACTCACAGACAAAGGGGGTAGGGCAGGCCTAAAATCATATAAACCGATGCCCTCGGAACCCCCAAGGAAGTAGAAACAAGCACTGTCTGTCAAATATGTAAATTCGTATGGAGACAAGAATTCCTTAAGATAAAAATACAGGAGACCTAATACAGGGAACTAGATACGAGGTAAATAAGTTTTACAGGTAACAAACCTTTAAAGCTAAAAATGTAACACTATTTATCAGTCACCTCTCATATTTTACACTCAATAGGCAATCAGCTGAATTTGAAGACCCTCAATAAAAATGAAATAAAAAGGAATTCCCGTTATGAGCCATAACAGATTTTATGTATATTTGACCATAACCTTTGACTCCAAGGCCATATCATGATTCGTCATAACCTGCACACCATTAGCAATTATATTGCTGAATATGAACAGCCTCCATCAAAAGCTTAAAGTTTGTACTACGAGATGCAAGGCAGATTTTGACGTATTTAAGTATATTTGACATTAACCTTACAATTCAAGGGCATATTCTTATTTCGAGACATTTCTTATCAACTATACGATGTAGGCAATCATTTTTCCAAATATGAACACCCTCTGTCAAAAATGAAAAGAGATGCGCGTTTGACTGATTTAAGTATATGCGACCTTGACCTTTTAGTTCAAGGCCATAATTGTGATTTGGATAATTTGTTGTAATCTACACCCCAAAGGCAATCATTGTGCCAAATATGAACTATGATCCTCAGTCAAACAATGAAGGATATTCATGTTACGAGCAAAACCCACTGACGAACGGATGGGAAGACGGACGAGCGGGACCAATTACGATACATGTATTTAATCTTCGTTGTGTATAGAGTATCTTTTACTCGGAAATGCATTGAACAAGCCCTCGATGAGTTTAATACATTTAATTTGAAAGGATCACGAACGTAAGATGACTTATAAATGCGATTTTAGCCATTCAAAGTTTGTTTATTTCAATGAAAATTTGCATTGTTGTCACGGACGTCGTCATGACGTTACTTGTTCCCGCCAAAAGTGATATATAACATGTGGTCATGCCATTATATATGACGTGACGTTATCCAAATGATGACAGTAACGTCAAATCATAAATCTTTTAAAAAATATATGTTGTTTATATTATTTTTGGTGTTTTAAACTTCCCCGTGTACAAGTTATTTATGTGTAAACAAAAACGTGTACCTGGCCCAGGTTTTCCCTATCCTCTTTCTATTGTGAAGGAGCCACGAGTCGTAACTTCTATATAAAAACCAGAGGGTTAAATAAGATGATTTGGCTCGTTGGTTGATACGCTAATTACTCATCACAAAATGTTTTTTACTGTACTCAACTTTCCACATGAAACATGGACTTTCACTAAGACCTTTTTGGTGTAATAATCTATCGACAGGTAGATCTATGATAATAATTAAAAACAACCTATATTAAACATTACACCAGGAAGTTTTAAATGTTGTATTTGTATACATGTACACGTATGCGTGCATTCTTTGTGATGTTAGATTGGAAATATGAATTTTGGTCGTTGATTATTCTCATAGGATCATTCGGGGGATCAAAATTTGTGAGGTATGTAAGCAATTTACCTTAAATGCTAGTGCTTATCGGAGTTAATACTCGTATGTTTTGTTGGTTGCTAATTTACGAATACTAATTTGTGTCCGCAATTATTTTCTGTATTGTGTGTGTGTGTCACGTAATTCTGATGTAAGCCATTCCCATGGTGATCGATTCCGTTTTCAAAAGAGACTAGGAAGACATATCTTTGTTTTGTCTGGGCACAAGATAGCCACAAATGGTGACACGGATTAATACGGTTCGTCGGTATAGACTGGGTACTACCAACGCGAGATATAGTTTGTTTTGTATGGAAGCAAACTATGCTATTTCTAAAGCGGTACCATTTCATTAGCTAAAACTCTACTGCTTGTACGTGTTTAAAATGTGGCTTGTAACTGAGCACAGAATAAAGCATAAAACTCCTACGCAGACTCTAATTTTAATCCACTTCCCAAGATTTCAGTTGGTTTTCGACTCACAGCTGGAAGAAATTGCAAAGGTCAATATGTCTGCAGTGGAGTGTGCCAGGTTGTTTATTTTAGATCTGATTCAACAATTTCATCTCTCTCACTGAACATTGTCTAGCTCAAGCAACTTCGTCCATGCAAGATTTGGTTATGAGTCTAGTGTGATGTTTTTATTTTGTGAATTTTTCAACAAAAAATAATATGTGTATGTGCCTACATTTTGCTGCTGTCATAAATAGGGAAGTTGGGAAGGTTAAATTCAAATTTATTAAAAAAAGTATAATTTACCATTGTTGCTATGTACGCAACTGTGGGTGTGGTTAATGCATTTATGCATAGAGTGAGCTTTTACAAAAAGAATGAACCCAGGTGAGACGCCACACAACCAGGCTGTGTAGCGCAGTCGGTAACATGCCTGGCTACAGATGCGTGTCTGACTGCAGATCCAGGGGTTGCAAGTTCGATCCCGGTCTGGTCCCATACATTCGGAGAGATGGATTTCATTTGATCATATTTTAGTTTGATTCGACTTAAATTTGATTTTGTTCAGTAAGAAGTTGCATCATACCATTCACACTGACATCATAATTCCAATGTTGTCGAGTTTCAACAACAGCATGTCTGCTGGTCCATATCATTGTGGTAATATTTAGTATCAGAAAAACATTTAAAATGTGACCTGCTTTAGTCATCTGATGCATATTTGCATTATTTGACTTATATTAGTATAGGATCAAACAGTGAGGGTGCTGCTAATGGAATAGTTTTATCTGGGTCTACACTGTTTGCCGAAATGCTACTGAAACATTTCAACAGACGACAAAAGCAGGTGTATTTTTCTGTGACTAGATGCTTAAGGGCTAAATGACGACTGAGATTATTTCTTGGAATAGATTTTTAAGTTAAATCTTAATTCTTAAAAAATCAATCGAGATTGGAGGGGATGATGAAATTTCAGATACATTTCTTCACTTTTCTTATAGAAGCTATCCATAGATGACTCAAATATAATACTAAAGTAGGAAAGAGGGCAAAGATCAGGAATCGATACAATCAAGCACCACACCTGACCCAGGATACCAATGGAAAAGTGAAAATGCAAATATTTTAAGGGGGTTTAAGAATTCAAAGACTTGCATTTTAACTTGGTGTTTCCTGTAGCTGCGAAAAATTGTGTTTGCTTCAGTATGCCTGAAATACTTTCTTCAAGTGCTACATTCACCAAAAAGAAATATTTTAGCAGCGGCTTGATTCTTTAATTTTGTTTTATTGTTAACCCCTTTTTTGTTTATGGATATCTATAACTAATATTACAGAATGTGGCATCTTCAGAGACAGAAAGCAAACATCATTTACTGCCATGCATTTATTACCCTTAATACTTGTCCTGCTAACCCCGGATTCATCTTTTTTAATTATGCTGAACAAAAGTGAAAACACTACACCTCAACTGTTTGCTATTTATATACAAAATGATGAACGCCAGTAAAGCAAATGAAAGTGTATATGAATATTCAAAGACTGGGTTATGCATAAAAGTAAAAGTTTTGCGGATGTTGTCACGAGAAAACACACAAAAGTCATTTAAATGTGACAAGGGTCCAATTTTTCAGGTTGCAAATTTGAAAAGAAATCTCACATGGTTTAGACCTTTAGAAATCCACTACCAACCAGATCCGACAGCACAGAATGGTAGTCTAGACATGTGAGAACCATTATGTTAAGGACTTACAACAAGTGTGTTTTGATCATTTAGAAAAGCAATCTTAAAAAGCGGGTTTCTCATCAAATTGACAAGCTTGAAATTTTAACACTGAAATCTCCATAGGAAAATCAATGTGTTGTTGCATCTAAGTCTGAGGATGTAACTAGTCAAGAAATGGCAGAAACAATGTGCTGTTAGTTCTCCCTGATTTGGTTAAAGAAAATTTTGAAAATCGTGATAAATTGAAGATTACCAAACATTTAATATTTCCTATTCGTTATCGTCAAAGGGAGACAATTTACATTTTTTTTTTACAAATTTGATAAATTCGAAATTAATTTCCGAGCTTGTTTCAAGTGATAAGTCAGTGTTCTTGTGTTTTTATGCAACACAATTATGACCCATACTGATAAGCATGATAATCTTTTATTGCGCGTTGCAATTGCAAAATTCAGTGAATAAAGTTTAAAACACAAAAAAGGAACATAACTCAGACATCAAAAGAGACAAATTAATGGAGTTTCAACGAATCGTTAGCTGGATGTCTGGGAAACATTATTAAGCTTTAGTAAATACGTTTTGTCTAATATTTGTTCACAAAACATAAACTATTGAAGTGTAGTATTTTCACTTTTGTTCAGTATATTTAAATACAAATCAGCTGGCTTCTGTTGTATTCATATCTGATCAGGATCCACACTGTTTCCACTCTGATTGAAAATACACTCTGATAAAAACATAAGACATTCAACACCACAAGCATTAACAATTATAACATCTGAACGTTCTTGGGTCAGATTCTAGTGCAACAGATTTACTTGGAAACTCATCAGCCTTGTATACAATGTATATCAAGCAAAATATTGCCATTTTAATGTGTTATTAAATGTTATTAATAGTAGAGGAGCCAGGGTTCAAAAATGTCAAAAATAAGCATTTAGGTATGTCCCCTTTTTAGCAGAATTTTCACTTGTTTTATCCTTTAGTACATAGTATAGGCAGTATGAAACCAGATATTGCACTCAATTTAAGTCTTGCAAACATACCTGTAACAGTGTGTTTATTACGTTACCCCTCATTTTCTTAAAAACAAAAATGTGTAATTAAGTCTATTTAGGTAGAATTTGAAATGTTTAAATGAACAAAATATTTATGCAGTCTGTAAGAACATGCTATTCTCTTCACATATTGATGTTTTTTAAAGTTGTTTGGGTCCATTATAATGTCATTTACGTTACATTTTCACCTATACCCTTAAAATTATTGATATTTTGTTGAAAAGTCTCATTTGACAAAATTTTCAAAATGTGCTTAACTTCAAGATAACATGTATCTAAAAGAACTTTAACTGACCATTTCAAAACTGCAAACAGATACGTTCTAACATAAATACTTTGTCAGTTATAAGCTGTTTAATTAGATGACCATATGTAAAACTTTATATAAGTTTAGAACCTCTTCGGTTTGAAAATAAGCATGCAATTTTTCTGCTAGCTTTTAAACACCTTATGATAATTGTTTTGATATAACCGACTTTAGAGTAATACTAAACAACATTTCTGAGGTAAAATATCATTTTGTTGCTCGATTTACAATATGTAACGTATAAAAAAAGTTGAAGACAAACAAATAATGCTTGATAGCTTAAATTATACATCACTGGAAAGTTTATTTCATGAAAAAGGGGGGGGGCTGTTTTTGATAGGCATAAAAGAGCATTTGTTCCAATAGAAGAAGTTATCAGTACTAAGGATCATTGACGGTTTGGGCCTTATACGCCTATTTTTCTGATTCCCAGAACGCTGCTTTTGGGCTTCTAGTGTGGTACATGTAGTATCAGTGCAATAGGTGAATCTAATGGCAAGAGTCAGCTAGCAAAATATTCGCAAAATTCCTACGCATTCGAGAGTTATGGCGGGTAGAAAGGGGAGGGGGTCTGAAATTTCATGAAAATAAAAAGTGCTTAAAAAAAGTGATTTCTGCATGTTTTCTTGATTTATTGGGTAGGCATGGTGATATCTATTGAACATACCATACGCAGAGTATTAACGAATCACGATAATTGATGAAATTGTTTTAAAAACAAAATATGTTTTGTAATAAAACGATTTTGGGGAGATAATTTAGAAGTTATCTGTACATTTTTGACTACATGTACCGTAAATAATACAAATATGTTCTTAAAAGGGTATCCTTTGGAAGCAAAGACTGCACCAAAGAACTGAAACTAGAGTGTGCATATTTCCTGGGCCAGACTAGCTAGTTTCTGCAATTTAGGCGTCATCAGTGACCCTCTAATAGTTTCAAAGTTCCACAATGAAACCCATGATCCCAAAGGACAAGGAAATAAAATCTACACTATAGTAGAGGGCAGGGAGACGTTCTACAAAACTGAAAGTTCAACAAAAGAAATAAATATTTTTGAAGAAATGAAAGTGTCCCATTTAGCAATGGAAAGTAAAACTGATTCTAACTAGATCCTTTGAATATTACTTTTGCTTTGTTTAAAGGGCATAGCATGTTGAATGTATTTAAAGTGTCCGAATATTTATGGTATATATATGCGTGTATATCCCTGTATGAGACAATATATTGAAATTTAAAGTATTTACCTGTTATAACTCTTTGCATGCCAGTGGATAATTTTGTCGTCTGCCAATAGCCTTTTGCAAACAGTTTGAACCCATATGAAGACCAACACAATGTCGGTCTTGATCTGGATCCAAACTGTTTGACACTCTGATGGTGGTCCTGGGTGGTATTTTTAAAAACCTTATTTTGAAGAAAGTCAGCAGACGAAAATAAAAACATGAACAATTTCCTAGCCTGCAAATATATAAGTACAGGACGTTTGCAAAATTAGTGTCATTTAATAACAGTGAGATTTTTTCTTATGAAAAAATGCATAAAACCTTGCTAATTTTACTTTTAATCTTTAGTACTTTATATTAAACTAGCACAGAATACAAACAATTTAAGAGGTTGGCTCTAGAAAACTTCATTACTGTCATTAATTTCTTATTTGGTAGAAAAGGCACTTTATGGGCTTAGGCCCTGGGTTTTTGGGCTGCTGAACATCTTCCCCCCCCCCCGTGTGCCAGCAAGCCACTTCCATACAATGTGTAACATATGGTAACACATATACATGCAAAAGCGTTTGCTGGCACACGGGGGGGAATGATATTTTAAAAAATGTTTTCTGATTTCTATATATCTTAATGTAAAACTGATTATTCTACCCAAAATTTTACATCCTTGAAGCATTTAATATCGAAAACGGATTTCACAGCCATAAATAATTCAGGTCAGGGTAGCTTCAAGGTGAAGAAAGGGACGATTGACAAACTTTTATTTTTCCTGAAAACCATAGGCATTTACCCATAGCAAGTGTCAATGATCCTTAGGAGACTGTGTATATGGTTGTAATTTTTTCTTTTAAGAAATGGTATACTTCTTGACTTAAAAACAAAACACATTGTTTGCTAATTTTTCTATGTAATGTTATGCAATTTATAAACTTATAAAATGATAAATCTGATGCAACATCTCAACTAGGATACATTCCCTTAAGCTTGTTCAGTCAAATTTGCTAAGGTAACATATATAACTATAAATAAACAAAATATATATCATGATTATATATTTGTCTCAACCGTTTTCCATATACAACTGAGCCTGAAAACCTAAAACAAATTTAGATATTTGCACATTATTGTTCTTTTAATTGAACAAAACAATCTAATAAGCTATGCAGAAGCAGCCAGAGCTTTGTGTTGAACCTGTTCACACTCATCACAATATAAAAATAGTAAATAACATATCTGTTCTATCAAATCAGATTAATTTATGATAAAATATCTAAGAATCTCTGAAATGATGAGTGGATGTTGGAAACTTTGTTTGTTGTTGTTCCTATTGGTTGTGGGAATTTTGTATTGGGCCTTTGTTCTCTAATTTATTTCTAGTTCAGTTATCATCTTGACAAGGAAGAGAGCTGGTTGCTGCACTTTAAAGGGGACGGAAACCCTGATGATTACTTGTTTGATATCAAAGATCTTAATGAACCATGAATTTTGATACCAATTTCATCCAAATCGGTTGAAAAATGTGGAAGTTGTGGGCGTTTGAATATTTGCAAATGGGCTGTAATGGAAGCGGCCATATTGTAGACTTAGTGACGTCACTTAGCCTAATTGAATATGCGTAATCAAAATAAAAGACAAACCAATGGAGTATTTGCATTAATCTTTAAAAAAAACATTTTCCTTATGTATAAAGCTGCATATCTACTTAAACACAGATGATGCGATAGTCGTGATAACTAAAAATTAAGCAGTTGAAAAAAATATGAAAACTAATTAAATATTCAAAATGGCGGCTAAATGTTGGCCATATTGAATTCTTTAAATGCCCATAGCTTTCTTATTATATAACCGATTTTGATGATACTTTTATCAAAAGTCATGGTTCATATAGCTCTTTCTGATAAAGCAAAGTCATTATTAGAGTTGCTGTCCCCTTAAATTGTATTGTAGATATCTGTGTACTGTGTCCCTTCCTGATGGTGCAGTGGGTCAGTCAGGAGTCTGTGATTGTGACATACCCTAGTCATGTTCTCTTCTAGAAAGAAGAAGTTTGCTGGCAATCTAGACAGAATCACTCCTTTATGAATATATGAAATAATATATTGTTTACATTACATTAAATTTAAGGAAACATAAGTTTATTTTTTAAGAGAGTGGCTCTGTTATGCAAATTGTTTAAGCCACATCTATTTATGCATATATCAAAACTCAGAAGGTGACTTTTGAATTAATTCTAGCTATGAACTTTAATTTCAGCTCATTTTTAATATGGCTTTCATTGTTTAATTAATGAAACTGATAGTTCTTTTATCTTAACACTAATAATCATTTGTCAAAGCAATGCAAACTTTAAAACTGACTGGGTTATTCAAAATGAGTTATTGCCGTTGAAATTGGGGAAATCATCCATAAGGATGGGTTTTACATGGCAAGGCAGTGATCATATCCAAGAAATCTAGATTTCTTCAGTTGTAATTTACGATACCAGATTTACTTTATAAAATTTCAACAGAGAGAAAATGTTTAAGCCAAATTTAACTAGAAAGCATTAAAATTACAGTTTAAAAGATTATTTACGTTAATCAGAATGTTGATAGGAATAGCAAGACAGAGTAAAAATAGCAGTCATAAGATCAAACTAAGTTTTAGCAATTATTGCTAATATAGCTGATGTTAAGTTCTATCATAATACCATACCAGTCATTGGGCCCCATTTTAAACAACCTGTTGCAGGAATCCTGTCAGTTGATTCCTTTTAAGTGTGTTAAATAATAGATGAGTTGTAAACACATTAGGGTATAGAGACAAAAAGATGAGCTGTAAACACATTAGGGTATAGAGACAAAAAGGCATACATTAAATTATCTACTGTGCTTATAAAATAATAATTATATGGACAATAGAGAAGGCACAATAGATAGTATCATTACTTACAAAAATAATAGATTTACATGTTATGCTAAGAAAGAATGCATACACTTAACAGATAGTATGCATGCATGTTTAGTATGTCTGTCGCTCTTTTTTATCAATCGTCTGCATAAGATATTGTATTTCTTTTGATTTGTAAAAGTATCATGATACATCTCAGATAGTGTAACATTGTCCCTATTGCCAATTGCACTATATGTAAGTATGAGACAGCATAGCATTTGTTGAGTATACTATCTAAAAGTATTCTTTGAAAGTAGCATAAGTATGGTTTTGTTTCTATTACATGAACTTAGTCAATATACCATTAATATAGCATCGTTTAACAAGTTGGTACACGTTTTATGGGTATTAATTAGTTAGTTTTAAGGACTGAATGACGGTTGTTATGATTACATATTGTGAGTGTAAACATTAAATAGCGTCCTGATGAATAAAACGAACATTAAAGCAGATTCTATCATGTATGCTGATAAGCTATATAGCTAAATAGCAAACATGTGCAAACATTCTGGAATATATGATCAATCAAGCCCTATTCTAGAAATGTGTTTGCTCAAGGTCCTGATAATCGAAGCCTAATTATTTAGAAATGTCTACAATACTAACAATGCAGGGAAGATTTTCCAACTTATTAACTGACATGTGTCTGTTTCTAAAGTATTAAAATGGTAATTTAGAATAAATGCTGTCCTGTTTCATTGCTTCACAAACGTGTAGAACCAGGCAACACAATGATTAAAGCAATGATCTATATATTTTTGTTATATACACTACCAACATAAATAATACTTTTTTCCAAAGCGAACACGCTGTTGATACTAAAATATTATAACCCCAAGGATAGCTAAGGCTGGTGCTAAATCAGAGACAGAAATCATCACGATTTCCACAAAAATCAGTTTTGTGACATCGATGAAGGTATCTTTAATGTTTCACTTCTTGATTTGGACTTCTGCTTGGAATCACTTACATTGTTTAGAGTTTTAAGGTATTTTTTGTGTCTTATTGTTTTAAATATAGCTGATGTAACGAATAACTGTTTATAAATGGATATATTTGTTGGCTTTTACAATGTGCGATGGATCTGACTATGTCACTGTGTGCTTTTTATTTATTCATTGGGCTGTTAACGGTGAAAAAATGTCTTGTATATGTCATTTAACGCCATTTAATGCATAAAAAGGAGCAAATACTTGGTAGTAGCACAGATTTTAAAGAATCATTTAAGCTTTTTGAAACAATTTAGTCATGAATAATAAAGAGGTATCAATTATCCTATTTACATGATTCCTAAAACATATACTTAATGGGATTTATGTGCATTATTTTCAAGTTTTTCCCTTTAAACCAAATACGATTTTGTTGATGTTGCATCTCATTCATTTTAATGTTTAAAAATACAATATTTCCAATCTAATTTTGAGCACTAAGATGTCAGTCAATTGCATTTTCACCTACTAGCTGTTTGAACGCATATACACATGACATTGCACAAAATTATTGTTTTAAGAGAAAGTAACGTATATAACAGAACTTCCAGGTGCCTAAACTAATATTATTATTCTGCCATTAAGCTGCATCTAATTAAAACATCAATCATAACGATATGTAAGAAAACGATGCAAATGATAATAACACTATACTAGGAGTTTCCTTATTATCTAATGGTAACGTATTAGACTTGGCTATTGCATGGTAAATGCACATGTACATCAAAAGCTAACAGACATTTTATGATATATAAAGTAGCTAAGAAAGTCTTAATGTACAAAAATATCTCTCCACAAGTCTTTTGGCAGCCCATGGCCAAGTAAACAATAGTAATCTATTTGAATGTAAGTAACGTATATAACAATTACGTAAGCGTAAGTCATTAAAACTTATTGTCAGTTTGGTGCTTTTTATTAAGTTACTGTAAAGCAATATGCAGATAGTAGGAAATGTGACCTATCTGGTCTAAATAACTTTTCTTTTCAGTAATGTAGCAAATAGCCTACTACATGAAGCCTTTATGAGGGTAGCTATGGTTACCCCATAAATAAACATCTTTTGCAAGACTTAAAATTTGTGCAATATCTGTTTTCACACTTCTGAAACACCATACTAACTGAGGATATAGTCTAAAATTCTGCTACTTTCCGGCCACTTTTTTCCAATTTTTGAATCTCTGGCTCCCCTACTAGTAGAGGAGCCAGGGTTCAAAAATGTCAAAAATAAGCATTTAGGTATGTCCCCTTTTTAGCAGAATTTTCACTTGTTTTATCCTTTAGTACATAGTATAGGCAGTATGAAACCAGATATTGCACTCAATTTAAGTCTTGCAAACATACCTGTAACAGTGTGTTTATTACGTTACCCCTCATTTTCTTAAAAACAAAAATGTGTAATTAAGTCTATTTAGGTAGAATTTGAAATGTTTAAATGAACAAAATATTTATGCAGTCTGTAAGAACATGCTATTCTCTTCACATATTGATGTTTTTAAAAGTTGTTTGGGTCCATTATAATGTCATTTACGTTACATTTTCACCTATACCCTTAAAATTATTGATATTTTGTTGAAAAGTCTCATTTGACAAAATTTTCAAAATGTGCTTAACTTCAAGATAACATGTATCTAAAAGAGCTTTAACTGACCATTTCAAAACTGCAAACAGATACGTTCTAACATAAATACTTTGTCAGTTATAAGCTGTTTAATTAGATGACCATATGTAAAACTTTATATAAGTTTAGAACCTCTTCGGTTTGAAAATAAGCATGCAATTTTTCTGCTAGCTTTTAAACACCTAATGATAATTGTTTTGATATAACCGACTTAAGAGTAATACTAAACAACATTTCTGAGGTAAAATATCATTTTGTTGCTCAATTTTCAATATGTAACGTATAAAAAAAGTTGAAGACAAACAAATAATGCTAAATAGCTTAAATTATACATCACTGGAAAGTTTATTTCATGAAAAAGGGGGGGGGGCTGTTTTTGATAGGCATAAAAGAGCATTTGTTCCAATAGAAGAAGTTATCAGTACTAAGGATCATTGACGGTTTGGGCCTTATACGCCTATTTTTCTGATTCCCAGAACGCTGCTTTTGGGCTTCTAGTGTGGTACATGTAGTATCAGTGCAATAGGTGAATCTAATGGCAAGAGTCAGCTAGCAAAATATTTGCAAAATTCCTACGCATTCGAGAGTTATGGCGGGTAGAAAGGGGAGGGGGTCTGAAATTTCATGAAAATAAAAAGTGCTTAAAAAAAGTGATTTCTGCATGTTTTCTTGATTTATTGGGTAGGCATGGTGATATCTATTGAACATACCATACGCAGAGTATTAACGAATCACGATAATTGATGAAATTGTTTTAAAAACAAAATATGTTTTGTAATAAAATGATTTTGGGGAGATAATTTAGAAGTTATCTGTACATTTTTGACTACATGTACCGTAAATAATACAAATATGTTCTTAAAAGGTATCCTTTGGAAGCAAAGACTGCACCAAAGAACTGAAACTAGAGTGTGCATATTTCCTGGGCCAGACTAGCTAGTTTCTGCAATTTAGGCGTCATCAGTGACCCTCTAATAGTTTCAAAGTTCCACAATGAAACCCATGATCCCAAAGGACAAGGAAATAAAATCTACACTATAGTAGAGGGCAGGGAGACGTTCTACAAAACTGAAAGTTCAACAAAAGAAATAAATATTTTTGAAGAAATGAAAGTGTCCCATTTAGCAATGGAAAGTAAAACTGATTCTAACTAGATCCTTTGAATATTACTTTTGCTTTGTTTAAAGGGCATAGCATGTTGAATGTATTTAAAGTGTCCGAATATTTATGGTATATATATGCGTGTATATCCCTGTATGAGACAATATATTGAAATTTAAAGTATTTACCTGTTATAACTCTTTGCATGCCAGTGGATAATTTTGTCGTCTGCCAATAGCCTTTTGCAAACAGTTTGAACCCATAGGAAGACCAACACAATGTCGGTCTTGATCTGGATCCAAACTGTTTGACACTCTGATGGTGGTCCTGGGTGGTATTTTTAAAAACCTTATTTTGAAGAAAGTCAGCAGACGAAAATAAAAACATGAACAATTTCCTAGCCTGCAAATATATAAGTACAGGACGTTTGCAAAATTAGTGTCATTTAATAACAGTGAGATTTTTTCTTATGAAAAAAGCATAAAACCTTGCTAATTTTACTTTTAATCTTTAGTACTTTATATTAAACTAGCACAGAATACAAACAATTTAAGAGGTTGGCTCTAGAAAACTTCATTACTGTCATTAATTTCTTATTTGGTAGAAAAGGCACTTTATGGGCTTAGGCCCTGGGTTTTTGGGCTGCTGAACATCTTCCCCCCCCCCCCCGTGTGCCAGCAAGCCACTTCCATACAATGTGTAACATATGGTAACACATATACATGCAAAAGCGTTTGCTGGCACACGGGGGGGAATGATATTTTAAAAAATGTTTTCTGATTTCTATATATCTTAATGTAAAACTGATTATTCTACCCAAAATTTTACATTCTTGAAGCATTTAATATCGAAAACGGATTTCACAGCCATAAATAATTCAGGTCAGGGTAGCTTCAAGGTGAAGAAAGGGACGATTGACAAACTTTTATTTTTCCTGAAAACCATAGGCATTTACCCATAGCAAGTGTCAATGATCCTTAGGAGACTGTGTATATGGTTGTAATTTTTTCTTTTAAGAAATGGTATACTTCTTGACTTAAAAACAAAACACATTGTTTGCTAATTTTTCTATGTAATGTTATGCAATTTATAAACTTATAAAATGATAAATCTGATGCAACATCTCAACTAGGATACATTCCCTTAAGCTTGTTCAGTCAAATTTGCTAAGGTAACATATATAACTATAAATAAACAAAATATATATCATGATTATATATTTGTCTCAACCGTTTTCCATATACAACTGAGCCTGAAAACCTAAAACAAATTTAGATATTTGCACATTATTGTTCTTTTAATTGAACAAAACAATCTAATAAGCTATGCAGAAGCAGCCAGAGCTTTGTGTTGAACCTGTTCACACTCATCACAATATAAAAATAGTAAATAACATATCTGTTCTATCAAATCAGATTAATTTATGATAAGATATCTAAGAATCTCTGAAATGATGAGTGGATGTTGGAAACTTTGTTTGTTGTTGTTCCTATTGGTTGTGGGAATTTTGTATCGGGCCTTTGTTCTCTAATTTATTTCTAGTTCAGTTATCATCTTGACAAGGAAGAGAGCTGGTTGCTGCACTTTAAAGGGGACGGAAACCCTGATGATTACTTGTTTGATATCAAAGATCTTAATGAACCATGAATTTTGATACCAATTTCATCCAAATCGGTTGAAAAATGTGGAAGTTGTGGGCGTTTGAATATTTGCAAATGGGCTGTAATGGAAGCGGCCATATTGTAGGCTTAGTGACGTCACTTAGCCTAATTGAATATGCGTAATCAAAATAAAAGACAAACCAATGGAGTATTTGCATTAATCTTTAAAAAAAACATTTTCCTTATGTATAAAGCTGCATATCTACTTAAACACAGATGATGCGATAGTCGTGATAACTAAAAATTAAGCAGTTGAAAAAAATATGAAAACTAATTAAATATTCAAAATGGCGGCTAAATGTTGGCCATATTGAATTCTTTAAATGCCCATAGCTTTCTTATTATATAACCGATTTTGATGATACTTTTATCAAAAGTCATGGTTCATATAGCTCTTTCTGATAAAGCAAAGTCATTATTAGAGTTGCTGTCCCCTTAAATTATATTGTAGATATCTGTGTACTGTGTCCCTTCCTGATGGTGCAGTGGGTCAGTCAGGAGTCTGTGATTGTGACATACCCTAGTCATGTTCTCTTCTAGAAAGAAGAAGTTTGCTGTCAATCTAGACAGAATCACTCCTTTATGAATATATGAAATAATATATTGTTTACATTACATTAAATTTAAGGAAACATAAGTTTATTCTTTAAGAGAGTGGCTCTGTTATGCAAATTGTTTAAGCCACATCTATTTATGCATATATCAAAACTCAGAAGGTGACTTTTGAATTTATTCTAGCTATGAACTTTAATTTCAGCTCATTTTTAATATGGCTTTCATTGTTTAATTAATGAAACTGATAGTTCTTTTATCTTAACACTAATAATCATTTGTCAAAGCAATGCAAACTTTAAAACTGACTGGGTTATTCAAAATGAGTTATTGCCGTTGAAATTGGGGAAATCATCCATAAGGATGGGTTTTACATGGCAAGGCAGTGATCATATCCAAGAAATCTAGATTTCTTCAGTTGTAATTTACGATACCAGATTTACTTTATAAAATTTCAACAGAGAGAAAATGTTTAAGCCAAATTTAACTAGAAAGCATTAAAATTACAGTTTAAAAGATTATTTACGTTAATCAGAATGTTGATAGGAATAGCAAGACAGAGTAAAAATAGCAGTCATAAGATCAAACTAAGTTTTAGCAATTATTGCTAATATAGCTGATGTTAAGTTCTATCATAATACCATACCAGTCATTGGGCCCCATTTTAAACAACCTGTTACAGGAATCCTGTCAGTTGATTCCTTTTAAGTGTGTTAAATAATAGATGAGTTGTAAACACATTAGGGTATAGAGACAAAAAGATGAGCTGTAAACACATTAGGGTATAGAGACAAAAAGGCATACATTAAAATATCTACTGTGCTTATAAAATAATAATTATATGGACAATAGAGAAGGCACAATAGATAGTATCATTACTTACAAAAATAATAGATTTACATGTTATGCTAAGAAAGAATGCATACACTTAACAGATAGTATGCATGCATGTTTAGTATGTCTGTCGCTCTTTTTTATCAATCGTCTGCATAAGATATTGTATTTCTTTTGATTTGTAAAAGTATCATGATACATCTCAGATAGTGTAACATTGTCCCTATTGCCAATTGCACTATATGTAAGTATGAGACAGCATAGCATTTGTTGAGTATACTATCTAAAAGTATTCTTTGAAAGTAGCATAAGTATGGTTTTGTTTCTATTACATGAACTTAGTCAATATACCATTAATATAGCATCGTTTAACAAGTTGGTACACGTTTTATGGGTATTAATTAGTTAGTTTTAAGGACTGAATGACGGTTGTTATGATTACATATTGTGAGTGTAAACATTAAATAGCGTCCTGATGAATAAAACGAACATTAAAGCAGATTCTATCATGTATGCTGATAAGCTATATAGCTAAATAGCAAACATGTGCAAACATTCTGGAATATATGATCAATCAAGCCCTATTCTAGAAATGTGTTTGCTCAAGGTCCTGATAATCGAAGCCTAATTATTTAGAAATGTCTACAATACTAACAATGCAGGGAAGATTTTCCAACTTATTAACTGACATGTGTCTGTTTCTAAAGTATTAAAATGGTAATTTAGAATAAATGCTGTCCTGTTTCATTGCTTCACAAACGTGAAGAACCAGGCAACACAATGATTAAAGCAATGATCTATATATTTTTGTTATATACACTACCAACATAAATAATACTTTTTTCCAAAGCGAACACGCTGTTGATACTAAAATATTATAACCCCAAGGATAGCTAAGGCTGGTGCTAAATCAGAGACAGAAATCATCACGATTTCCACAAAAATCAGTTTTGTGACATCGATGAAGGTATCTTTAATGTTTCACTTCTTGATTTGGACTTCTGCTTGGAATCACTTACATTGTTTAGAGTTTTAAGGTATTTTTTGTGTCTTATTGTTTTAAATATAGCTGATGTAACGAATAACTGTTTATAAATGGATATATTTGTTGGCTTTTACAATGTGCGATGGATCTGACTATGTCACTGTGTGCTTTTTATTTATTCATTGGGCTGTTAACGGTGAAAAAATGTCTTGTATATGTCATTTAACGCCATTTAATGCATAAAAAGGAGCAAATACTTGGTAGTAGCACAGATTTTAAAGAATCATTTAAGCTTTTTGAAACAATTTAGTCATGAATAATAAAGAGGTATCAATTATCCTATTTACATGATTCCTAAAACATATACTTAATGGGATTTATGTGCATTATTTTCAAGTTTTTCCCTTTAAACCAAATACGATTTTGTTGATGTTGCATCTCATTCATTTTAATGTTTAAAAATACAATATTTCCAATCTAATTTTGAGCACTAAGATGTCAGTCAATTGCATTTTCACCTACTAGCTGTTTGAACGCATATACACATGACATTGCACAAAATTATTGTTTTAAGAGAAAGTAACGTATATAACAGAACTTCCAGGTGCCTAAACTAATATTATTATTCTGCCATTAAGCTGCATCTAATTAAAACATCAATCATAACGATATGTAAGAAAACGATGCAAATGATAATAACACTATACTAGGAGTTTCCTTATTATCTAATGGTAACGTATTAGACTTGGCTATTGCATGGTAAATGCACATGTACATCAAAAGCTAACAGACATTTTATGATATATAAAGTAGCTAAGAAAGTCTTAATGTACAAAAATATCTCTCCACAAGTCTTTTGGCAGCCCATGGCCAAGTAAACAATAGTAATCTATTTGAATGTAAGTAACGTATATAACAATTACGTAAGCGTAAGTCATTAAAACTTATTGTCAGTTTGGTGCTTTTTATTAAGTTACTGTAAAGCAATATGCAGATAGTAGGAAATGTGACCTATCTGGTCTAAATAACTTTTCTTTTCAGTAATGTAGCAAATAGCCTACTACATGAAGCCTTTATGAGGGTAGCTATGGTTACCCCATAAATAAACATCTTTTGCAAGACTTAAAATTTGTGCAATATCTGTTTTCACACTTCTGAAACACCATACTAACTGAGGATATAGTCTAAAATTCTGCTACTTTCCGGCCACTTTTTTCCAATTTTTGAATCTCTGGCTCCCCTACTATAATATGTGTGGACAGCAACGAGTCAATTCCAGATGTACACTGTACAGAAATGGATACTGGCAGGGGTGACATTCCAGTGCCTAAATAATCACCCTGGCATTATAGAAGGGATTTCCCGCCGAAATTCTATGTGTCCATTTTAGTTTTTGTTTTTCTTAAGTTTGCAATTTAATTTCGTAAAATATGTCATTGTAGCATGTGAATTGCCTAATGATAACAGCTTGGATCAACGGATGTTGCTGAAGAATTAAAAAATAATACAAAGTAAACTGTAAATAGCATCAACAACATAATAAAGTGACACGAAACAAGCATTGAATATTGTCGGTAATACCGCGCTCCTTCCTATGCTATATATTTTGACGCCAGAGGGCGCGCTTTCATTTATAATTTATAGAGTATCCCTTTTTCAGAAAACGGTGACAGGAGACGTTTTGACTGAATGGTTTATCCGAAAATGGGACATGCTTATTTTCAAATAAATATATCGAAAAATTCAAGCGTTTCAACTTTCGTCCTTTTGTAAAACGTTTGTTATAGGATGCAAGATAATTTCTTACAGAAACATCAATCTAAAATGCCATAAATATAAACTCATTTAAACCTTAAAAATGAATATCAACGTAAACATTACAAAGATAAAAACATCTTAAGTTTAAAGGGAAGCAACCTAGTGGAAATACAAGTTAAAATTTTGAGAAAAGATTAGTACCAACTTTAGCACAGAGATAAGACCCAAAGTATTCATGATTCCATGAACCTTCCAAAAATCGAATTCATTACTTAAATGATTGAACTTTTTCATCCAGGGGTCGCGAGTTTGACCCCAGCCCAGCACCATACTATTGCGGAGATTGATCATGAAATAAGTTCTTTGGCAATTCTTCTCTCTTCCGCTGAGTCAAGAAGGGTTTTTAGTATATGCACGAAGTACTGGTACTGGTTAACTACTTTGTCAAGCTTGCCTGGGAAAAACGTGTGGTGTACATGTTTTGCGTCTCTAAAAGCTGTCTTTTGGGTTAAGACTTGCTTACAACAGTCTGTTCAGATACAGAGACTAGCGTATTGACTGGAATTTCGCTTGTTGCAGGCTACGATATGATACTTTCAAATAAGGGAATAACAAAGGCGCTGATATGCTAGAAACAAAATTACAATCTTCAAGCTAGTCTCTGTAGCTGAGCAGGCAGGTTTGTGCATGCATCCTCGCGAGAAAACCTGTGTTCTACAGATTGAAATTTCGGTTAAGGCAAGCTAACATATACTTAAGGAAAAAAGAAAGGCAACAGGTGGAAATATAATTTTTGCATGGTTAAATGACGGTTTCATGAAATCTCTTTTTGAATTGTCTAATTGATTATTTGTAGCATGTGATGAAATTACAAAACGTCATTTCAACGCTAGAGTTTATGCTACAAGGTGAAAACATATGAAAACGTAATATGCGACGTGAACGTCAGAATTAAGATCACTAAAAATAGTAAGTGAGTATGATCAAGAAATACCACAAACACAAACTGCAGACAACCCCGTGGCACCGCGAGGAAGAGCTGCTCAACCGTCACAAGACACCAGGAAGACAAATTAAGCAAAGCAACCAGCTCTCTCTTCCCCATCAAGTCTTTTGCATGCTTGCATGGTTACATTGCGTCGACTTGACAATTTGCAAATAAAAAAACGTCCAATCATATTCGTAATGCAGTCAAATATTGCGTCAAAACCGTCTACTTGAATGCCAAGATAAACAACGACAGAGAATAAGCAATTGACGTCACTTAGAGCCGCCGAGTTTGTGTCGTTGGTGTATATACAGTGTAAACCAAACCTAGAGGCATCAGAACATGCATTCTCGGAGAAAAAAACTGACTTTTCAGAAACCGTCGAAGTATGCTAGCAGGGTGTTTATATTGACGTAAGCCAAACTAAGCACGTCATAATGCAAATGAAAACACTTGATTAAATGCTGAAAGTAAACACTAAAATTCTGTCACTGGACCATTCTCTCATTGGAAAAGCGCATAAACCTTATGGAAACCATTACAATGTAGGATAACATATTTTGATGCCATATTTGACTTTTGTTTGACGTCTGAAGATCTTAAATCATAATTATTGAAGAAACATCTTTATATTGAATAAAAAGTCAAACAGAAAAGAAATTTTACGCATCTAACGCAATATTCAGAGTTGAAGTTAATGACGTTAAGGCAATGTGCATGCGTAATTGATAATTACGCTGAACTGTCGTAAGGACCTCGGACAGTTTCCTATTCAATCTGCCCAAATTTTGACAGCCTGTGGCTAGGATAATGCATAACTGACACCTATAGTTTTGTGCTTAAATCAAACCCATACATTTAGTGCACCAGGTAAAATAACAACATTTTGAAAATATTGCATAATTATGCCAGGACTCTAGGGTTTAAGGGGTGGGGGTATTTTTTGTGACCAAATTTTATTTCACAGAAAATCAAAGTTTCGTCGAGTATTCACCTAAATACATGTAAATAAAATGTTTGCGCATAAAACTTGAGAAGAAAATGGTGCGTTTGCATAAAAATTCGGGTTGAGAATGTTTCATTGTTTCATCTAAAGAAGTGTGCTGTCAATTACTTTTGACTATTACCTGTAATGTTCCAAGTCCTCCAGTTTTACTTGTGCACTGAGGTGTATCCTATCTGCATACTGTATAAATCATAATCTAGATAAATACATTTTTTGAGCGTAAAATCGTTAATATTTTCTTACACATCAGATTTAACTTATAATTTAGTGCTTAAAATAACCGTCTCATTGAGACGGTTCTTTTGAGTACCCAAAACATATGTTTTGGTTGAGAAATGAGACAATAAATTACTTTTTAAGCACTCATAACTAAAGCCCTGATACATGCCATTGCAAATTGATATTTACCTACAGGTTTTTACAAAATAAGTTTCTAATAAGTTTTTATAATAAAGCGTTTTTGAGCATTTCGACAACGTTCCCCCCCGTGACCAATCATGCCGTTTTTATATGATGTGTGAAATGTAAAACTACAACTGCATGCAAAAGGATTAGTTTGGTCACGGGGGGGGGAAAGCACTTCAGTAAAACGTTTTCTATTTTCTATATGTTGAATAGTAAAGACAGAGATTTCAACCCATATTTTTCAATTGGTACTTGTCAAATGAGAAAACTGCTTTTGTGGATAAGTCGAGGGTTGAAACTACTATCTTTTTCATAGAAAAAATATCGTTTTCTTAGAAACTTTTCTCTGGTCATTTTTATGGGCAATCCTTCATTAAGACTGTCCGAGGTCCTTTGACGGTGACATACCACTCCCATGAATTTACATCATTTTCACAAAAAACTGACTTCACATTGTATGCTAGCAATGAATCAAAGCGTTTGTTGCGTTTCTTTTTCCCTTAAGTATATAAGAGAATATCAAAGGGGCGGATCAGACTGTGGGATGAGTAGGCTGGTCCGCACCTTTGTTGTGTGCGCAACCCGACGACAGGTTTTTCTGGCGTTCAGCTTAGGTAAGTGTTTGGCTATAGGTGTTGTTCGCCACACACTTTCATGCTTAGGTTATAATCCTGTAAGATTGTAATGAATTCCATCTAACATTGTAGGTGATATGACCCAGACATAGAAGCGTGTCAAGCAAAAGTATAGTTCGCAAAACGTATTCAATCTACAGAACAATGTGCATTTCGCCATTAAACATATTTTAATAGTCATAATCCCATTGAAGACATGTGCGGATCCAGAGAGGGTGCCAGGGGGTCCTTACCCCGCCCCCTGAAAAAAATACTAAGCTATACGATTCATTAGCAATACTGGTCCGGAACCCCTGGAGAATCACAAAGCATTCAATGTTGGGCCATGCTCAACCCGCCAGCGAAAGGCCATAACGCCATTTAAATGGTGTTTCGCTGACAGGCCGATGATGGCTCACTTGAAATGGTATTGGGATCATCAACTGAAAAAAATTGCCAGAGTTGGAGCCGTTTGACCCCCTTTCTGGATGCACATGGAGGAGGTACCCACAGTATATTTAGAAGACGGCTGTATGTCATACATTTGATAAACGCATATCTGTCTTCAAACAATAAAGCCAAACTAGTCTTTCAATATGTATTAAAAGGGAACACCTTCGTCACAAAATGCACTGAGCATTTAATTACATCCCGACACCACGATCTTTTTCATGAAATTTGGAACTTAGCACAATAGCGAGCGAAGAAGGCTCAGACGAGTCAGTGACCATGTGGAATCTCGATAGAGCCTTCTCAGAGGTTGGACGCCGATTGAAGTTCAGATATTTGGTTGGCTTTTAGACAAACTAAATATTGCAGATGGTTCAGCCCTAAGATGAAGATGGTCATATACTATTTACATGCAATGACTTTAATTGAAACTATCGACAATTTGAAGAAAAAGTCCAGCATGCGCAGATTAAGATTTTTTCAGAGGGGTCCAACTCTGCCATTTTTTTATAGTTAACGAGGAGAGAGAGGAGACAAATACCATTAAAAGTGGATCATAATTGACCCTCCAACGAAACGCCGTTTAAATTGCCAGCAAAACGCCATTTAAATGGCGTTTCGCTGGTGGACCAATGGTGGCCCAACATCAGGAATGCTGGCTTGGAAGTTTTGTGATATCCAGAGGTGACCAGTATTGCTAAGGAACCGTATAACTGTCTGATTTTACAGGGGGTCCAGACACCTGTCCCCCTACCCCCCCCCCCCTCAAACTACCGAGAATTGACCCTGTTTCTGGAGCCTAATGAGCCAGCACAGAAGATTTTGGATTCAATTTGTACGTGTCGCATTTACGAGCACCAAAGACACAGCCTCACCGTATATCTTTAAGAGAAGTTTCGTTTCCATGCCAATTCATTTGTAGGTATTGTTTCTTTTATTTATTATGTCTAACTTATTTTACAGAGGGGGGGTGCGGGCGGGTTCCAATTTGTCTATTTTAAAAGAAGCTAAGAAAAATTATATGGGCCAGTTCATTTTTTCCAGGGGGGTGGGGGTCTATTTGCTTATTCCTATGCCAAAAAAAATACAAAAAACTTTTTGTGGCTTTTCCATGGGTAGAAACCAGTACTGGGCCGGGAGGGTTTATGATTTGCGTGTTTATTATATGACGGGAACTCCCAAAGGCTCAACCGAAAGTGGTTTTATGGAGAAGCCGGGATTCGAACCTGCGACCCCTGGTTTACAAGGCATAGCACTTATCCACTACACCACGGGGGCTTCTATACCTTGGTGGCTACATTTAATATTATGGAATTATTATATCGTTTAAATAAATATGATTTTTCAAATAATATGAGTTGACTGAGATGACGCATTGTTTTCTCATTTCGTTGAAATGTCTTTTCTTTCATCCAGATTAACCGTCAATTTAGTTGTAGAAAAAAACCCTATATGAATGCATCAGCTCTTATAACAACATGAAAAAATAGATAATTTTGAAAATTAAAGGGAGGTAAAGTTAGTCAACATAAGTATGGATATATTTAAATATGTGGTATCATTTCGTACTACCACTGACCCAGTAAATACATGAAATCGAGCCGTGCCATGAAATTTCCAACACTTTGGTATGTGCGATCAGCAAGGCTCAGACCAGCAAGCGCATATGGACAGTCTGGTCAGAGCCTTTGCTAGTTGCTTGAATATTCTACGTCTGTTAAGCTACTGATCAAACATCACTAGAACTGCCTAAGATTAAAAGGAGGATACGCAGTCAGGCTCATCTGAGTCTATTCATGTCAAAACGCCACATTGTTGGAAATCACGTGTTGCAGCTCATATATTGATGTGTCCATGCTTGGAAGGAGTCCATGCGCAGAATCAGGAATTTTATTCAGGGGGGGGGGGTCCAGGTCCGACGGCCGGAAAACAGTCTGGACAACGTGTTTTTTTTTTGCTTTGTTTTTTTATAGTCCTGAACTTATTTTACAGTTAGCAGAGGGAGTCCAATGGTTTTATTACAGAGAAAACTATATTTTTCTAAGGATCCAGAGGGGGTCCAGAATTTTCCAGGGGGAGGGGGTCTAACTTTTTCCTTATGTTAATTTCTAAAGAAACCAATAGAACTTGTTATTTTCCAGGGGATCCCGACCCCCTTTCCCCCCTCTGGATCCGCACATGCCTGAGGATGTGAGGCAGGAAGGGTCAAAGATTTCATAGATAATTCATAGGGAGAATTTCTTGGTAGGAAAAATCATCCACAACACCGTTTGTAGCGAGTGCTACTTGCACGGGAGAAACTATTATTTCCGATAAAATATGTGCGCCCTCTGGCGTCAAAATTTTTAGCATATTCACATTCGTATTATGACAACCTAGTTTTGTCTTTTTACAACTTAGTATTGTCTTTTCACAATCTAGTTATGCCTTTTGAAAACCAAGAAATGACATGTTCTGAATGAAACTACTAGTAAATAAAAATTGGTATGATATAATGACACAATTAACAAAATAAAACAAGACTATTGACTTAAAAAGTCTAACATGTATGCAAAGAATTTTGTCGGATAATCCCTTCCATATGGCATTGCCTTACTACCTTGCTGTGTGTGTGTGTAGGGGGGGGGGTCGGAGGGTCTGACTAGACTGCATGTGGATGTACATGCTTGTCTGAGCCTTGTGATTGCTCACCTATGTAATAAGTATGGTTGCTCACCCCATCATTCTGCACATCTTCTAATTTTACTACAGTACACCAGTATCACTTCTCTTAGCTGACACACATTCACTGGTCAGATTATACATTGTTCAGGTTGATCAATGCTTAAATATTTGCATGTTGGATATTCTTCATGCTTTTGTGGTCATCCGTTGACTTTTTATTCAGCATAAACCATGTTTAAACTAGAGGACCTGAAGGTCATGCGGTGCTCACCTGATCTCCTTAATAATTTTAAAACAGGACAAGGTCAACTACAGCTTATAATGAAACATTTTTTGTTTTACCATATATGGGGGTTGCAGCCATTTTGGTCCAGTAGCCTAAACAATCTAACAGCCCAGTGAATTCTGAGGAAAAGATGTTTAGATAGGTATGTCTAAATGTGTGGCCTTGGATTAAAGGTCACAGGTCGGCTTGACATTTAGTATTTCGTTGTCTCATTAGGTTGAAAATTTCTCAAAGGTATTATGCTTTCGGCTAAAACAGTTATAGAAAAATGAACATGTTAAGATTTTCCCTTTATAAATGCATTAGGAATCAAATTTGACTTTGCCATAAAGTAGGTCAAGGTTAACCTAGACTCATCATTTGTGCACACCTGGTAGGGATCACATCATCAATGCTACATAGTAAGTCCCAATGCCATTGGCGTTTTGGTTCCAGAGAAGAAGATATTTAAATAGTTTTTACCATATATAGGCTTAGGGGCCATCTTAAGTCATGTGACCATAACAATTTATACAAATTTTGACTAACCAATCATAAGGAGTCTCCATATGAAATTTGAGTTTAATTGGCGCAGTGGTTTCAGAGGAGAAGTTGTTTGAAAATGTTGACGGACGCCGGACGGACAGACGGACGGACGCCGGAGTCATTGGTATACTATTAGCTCAGCCATGAGCCTTGGGCTCAACTGAGCTAAAAAGCCTTCAGGAATACCACAAGAGTGTCAACCAGTTTCGTTGGGCCTGATTTGGGTTCAAACTGTTATAAAGGTTGTCAGCAGACGACATGCAACTGCCATATAGCAAAGAAACCTGTTGAGCCAGGTAAATTGCAATGGACTGGTGCAAGCAAAAGCATTTCAACTCGTATGGGCAGTGATTGCTATAAAAAGGGCGACCTTTTTCTCTCAAATTTTCGGTTTTGCACATTGCATATTTAGCCCAGATGTGTCTACAGTTTGGGAATCTTAAAAAATGACCTTTTTCCTACATTTATTCTTGTTTGTGTGCTCAACTTGATAAGGGTTTTGGTTCTCTGTGAGAAGCTGTAATAAAATATCTGATAAGGATCTGCTTCATGGGTTTCTTGGAGTTGAGTTTACATTAACAACATTGTCATAACGGTATATGCTCGAGAAAGATTCCCTCAAGTCTGAGGGAGTCTGTGGCTTTAAATGTAGGTCTGTACGTTAATACTGAAATTCTAGTACTCATTTTATGGCTGAAATTTTAAAATATCTGCACTCATCTTTTGAAAAAAATGACCAAAGGAAGTTTAGTTTAGTGATAAGTTAAATTTATTATGAGTTTGTTTATTTTCTAAATTCCACAAACTCGCATCTAAAATTGCCCCCATAACTCATGTAAACAACTAAAATTGGTCGAAATTGCATTCCCAGTAACTAAGTGAACAATCTGGAATAAAACGGATTCCACAAAATTACAAAACTACAAAATGTGAAGGCAGCAGATTCGGTTGCATCGCGTTTTTTCATGAAAATTTTCACAGGCAATGCTTCTCACATCCCAAACACAGGCTTAAGTGGTATTCTGCTTTCTGTCAGAAGTCAATATTACTGAAAGACCAGAAAATGAAAAAAATAACATTTATCCATGTACCAGAGAAGCTCTACCCAATGCACATGGCAAAGGACAGTTGTTGTGAGTTCTAAATAATATGAGAGAACCTACAAAATTTGAAAACTGCAGACTTTGTTTCATTGGTAATGATCGCGAGAATTACCACAAAATCTCAAGCTCATAGTTCTGGCTCAAGTGGTTGTCTGCTTTCTGCCAGAGCTCGATATTCCTCAAGGATCAGAATACGAAATAATATCAACATAACATCATCGGTGTAAGGGTAGAAACTCTTTCACCTGCCCATAACGCATCGATGGCTACTGTTTTTTGACATCTTAACTATCTGGAGAAACGGGTAAAATTTTGAACATGTTGTGTTCCGAACTTAATGGGCACTACCGTTTTGATATTAGATTATTAGATTCAGTCTATTTCAAAATATTACATAAGATATCTAATTTTTTATACATTAGTGCGACTTTGAATTGATATCAGTACATTGTCACCCCACTCCCCCCCCCCCCTCGTCCACAACTACCGGGTTTGACTTCTATCTATGTTGTGGTTGCTAGTTCTTTCTACCCCCATTTTACGGGATTTGGGGGTTTAGTCCAAAATAAGTACAGTGGTTTGTGCCATTTCTAGTGTGGCAGTAACGATCTCGTATTTAAATGGAGTCATTTGTTTTTCTTATATAAAATTGTTTATATTTTGATATATGTCCTGGTAAATTTATCAACGCTTTGTGCCTCTTTCTATTGGTTAGATCGTTAGGTATGTAATATGTGATTTAAGCATTTCTGATAATATTCACGGCTGTTTGAAAGCAATTGATGGAATTGGCTTCATATTTATGAAACTTTACTTAACTACTAAAGAAACATGACACTTTTTACTTGCTTCAAACTCATAAATAACAAATAATATGCTTATTTTAATAACAAGACATTAGAAAGTATTCTTCGGACAAATATATTTATCAAATTTAGAACATGACGCCACGACGTAAAAAAACACCGTTTTATCACTTTTGCCTTGGGAGTGTATGTTTAGATATTTTTTTGAAAACTTTATTGATGTATGCAAGGCCAATACCAGTACAGACAAAAGCGCATTTTGCAATTTCTTGCTGTGACGTATGATGCGGGGGGGGGGGGGGGGTAAATTGTGCTTTCGACGTTGTCTAAACGGCAGTGATTTTTCCTTTGTTTAAGCAAGTTCTAGAAACTGAAATGACTTGGTTTATACATGTAGCTATAGTTTCCTCTTTAATTGCACGACGGTGGGTCAAGCCTCAGACTCTATGACGGCGCTGACGTAAAGCTTTAATCGATAGTTGGTGCCTGATGCTTATCTGTAGCTGACCCAACCGTGGCTCATCTTGAAGTTTTCTTTAGCTCTGACTATCTGTGAGTCGTGAGCCCTTTTCTTAGTTCCATCAAAGTGTGTTAATTTGATTAGAGTGTTTCTCCACAATGATACATTGCAATAGTTAGAAGGCTTCCAATACATGTGAGCTGAAAATTTCTTGTACTTCAGCAACAGCAGATCTAAGGCGAAGATTTGGTACCAGTAAAATGCATTTAAGCCCCCCCCCCCGGTGGCTTAGGCTGCTGTCCGTTCTAAGACGGTGGTTCTGTTGTTGTTGACTTGTTGTTTATTGTTACTCCCATTGTGGTAATTGTTCTATGTTTTGTTGTACCTTACTTTATGTCCATTCTAATTTTGCAATCATCTTGTTGGGGAATAGAGAGATGGTTGCTTTGCTTAGTTTGTCTTCCTGGTGTCTCGTGATTGTTGTGTGGCTCTCACTTGCGGTGCCATAGGTTTGTCTGCAGTTTGTGATTGTGGTATTTCCTGATCATACTCACTTACTATTTTTGGAGAGAATAAATCATTGTAAGATAATGAATTTTTAAAAATCAGATCTTATTTTCCGCGTGGTATAAGCGGAATAAACTATATTTAACGCCAATTAAGAAACAGCGTAAACTTTGGATAATAACCGCTTTTTCTTTGTCAACGTACATGTACATGTAGTGTGTGCTGTCTACTTTGTTATAGTTCCAATGGGCTCCACTTTACTTTAATCGCGTATGAATGTTAAGTTATGCAGTATACACTTATCAGCATGTCATTGTAAAGCTTGACGTCGCTAAATGGACGTAGGCGGCAGCTACGGAGTTCAAAAGGACTGAAAAAAATATATGATAAAATGCACTCCAAACACCATACAAAGTGAAAAAAATGATGAAATTGCAGAGCTTTTTAAAAGCTTATAAAATGCTGATAACATTAAAAATGACGTTAATAATATGAAAAGAGGCTTTTGGGTTAAACAATGCATACCTCTTTTATTTGAATACCTAGAAGATGTCAATGAAAGAATTAACAGAACCATACCAATGCGGTTTCTGGTGTATTTTGCAAAATTTCTTTGAATTTGCAAAAAATGGTTTTAGGGGTTACGTGACGATTATCTTAAAATATGAACTAAGTTCAGACGTCACTTATCAAAACGTCACGGGCTCAAGTATAGTATAAGCAAAAGGAATTGCATTGGGTTTTGCGTATAAATATGTAAAATCAAGTATTAATACGCCGGTATAATAATTTTCACGTTAAGTAAAACAGGGTTTGACGTAAAAATATGTGAAATTATTAATACGTCGGTATAATACATTTTCAATATCAGGTATTTAGGAAAAGACGCAAAGATGAGAACATCGTTTTAATAGAAAATGTTTAGAATATAATTAGATTGCATGGGTTGTATAATTTGACAGGTCAACGGGACATGTTATGTGAAGGGTGGACAGATGAGGGGTAGATAGGAGGACTGGTTGACAGGTCGACGGGTCGATTGGTAGACGAGACAGGAGATGTGGAGAGCGGGGACAGAGAGTGCACAGATGAGGGATGGACAGGAGGCCTGGTTGATAGGTCGACGGATCGACAGGTCGACGGGTCAGGTTATGTGGAGAGTGGACAGATGATAGGTTTATAGGATAACTGGTTGACAGATCGACGGGTCGACAGGTCGACGGGTAGATGGGATAGGTTATGAGGAGATTGGGCAGTTGAGAGGTTTGCACCTGTATGTTGTAGGCTTTTTATAGATATGCAACACGTCTAGGTCCTCGTAGAAGCAAGCCATTGTTTCTATGGTAGATGTTTGAGACTGGACGTGGAAGTGACCTTATTTGTTTTGGTCTGGAATAAACGTTATGGATATCGTATACAAACGGCGGTAATGAATAGAATAAATTGTAACGTTTAACGTCGTTTAGCAAAACAACGCAATAGCTGGTTGACAGGTCGACAGGTTGACGGGTCAGGTTATGTGGAGAGTGGGCAGATGAGTAATTATTACCGTTGAGAGGTAGTGTAAGATTTGGCAGGCATAGGGTGGATTGGTTTACGGGGGTAGGCAGAACAGGTGAAGTTGACATTTTGGATAAGAAGACTGGTTGGCAGATTGACAAGTCGGTGGAGTGGTGGGCATATGCTGGGTAGATAGGAGGACTGGTAGACAGGTCGACAGGTCGACGGGTAGACGGAACAGGTGATGTGAGAGAGTGGGCAGATGAGAGGTGGATAGGATAACTGGTTGACAGGTCGACGGGTAGATTGGATAGGTTATGAGGAGATTGGGCAATTGAGAGGTTTGCACCTGTATGTTGTAGGCTTTTTATAGATATGCAACACGTCTAGGTCCTCGTAGAAGCAAGCCATTGTTTCTATGGTAGATGTTTGAGACTGGACGTGGAAGTGACCTTATTTGTTTTGGTCTGGAAAAAACTTTATGGATGTCATTTCGCGCCATCGTATACAAACGGCGGCAATGAATGGAATAAATTGTAACGTTTAACGGCAGCAAAACAACGTCATACATGTAGCAGCGATATTTGTTTGGGTCAGAAATTACCGTTATACATGTAGGTGTCATATGTACAAAGTATTCGCGCCAACTTATAAAAATGGCGGCAATTAATAGAACAGAAGCTAACGCTAAACGTTTGTTTGGGCCTGGGTGATATCATTGCAAAGAAAATACCTAACCTGCTAACCCGTCGTATGTATACATGTCGACCCGTCGACCTGTAGATTCGTCGCGTATCAACCAAAAATGTTGAAACTTACGAGCACATAGTGCTCAAACTATTTAAACTACAAGCAATACGGTACATTATGAACTGAACAGGTTCTGGTCACATTAAAATATATGTAAAATTCGTGTAAGGGTCCTATAGATTTTGGGAATATTTGATACATGACATTTGTGTTAACCGAATACCATATTAATTGGTACTGATGTTCTCAGAGATTTGATTAAGGACCGAATTACATCTTTTGAACACATAGCATGAAATGAAGATTTATGTTTTTCTTATACTCTACTAGACCAAAATAATCTCAGTGCATCTTAGTCTATCTTCGTTTAACTTTACGCAATGGAAAGATAAGTGTGAATCGTATTTATTTACTACCCAAAAATTGACACACAGTATGTGTCAGGTTTCTTTAGTAGTTAAGTATATACTGAGAGTAACTAAATTAGAAACTTAAGTTTTTTTTTCTAACATGTCTGGATGAAAAATAATCATTCAAATTAATTAATTTGTATGAAATCTGATATCCTTAACATTCATTTACTGAATTGATGATAGCATCAATGGCTTGAACGTCAGCGTCAGTGATGCGTAACGGGGGTCAACTTCACGGTGTTAAAGTTTCCATAAACTCTGCCTTATTAGTATTTGAAGTAAAGGACTCTCAATATCTAGTATGCGCACCCCAATGCGGACAATTCGATGTCTGACACAGTCAATGAGCCGCCGGTGCCAAGCTGTCTTTAATCCAAGGGATGCACGTACCTGATATTGACTGTCTGTGTCATAAAAAAAACCCTTATGTTTCGGGTTGCTATCATATCTCTGGAACTAGCTCTATACCTCTGCAACCATCTGGCGTCTAAAGGGGCCTTTACACCATAACAAATTGGCTCAGCGTTCGCTCTGTAATGCAAACGGTTTGTGCGTCGACAGAACGTCAACGGCTTGTTACTGAACGCAATTCGAACGCAATTTAACCATTTTGTCCATGTATATACAATGTATGCATAACGTAATTTTGATCCTTAAGGGGCTTTTATACATTATAACGAATTGACTCAGCGTTCGCTCTGCGCGTGGATATATTTTGACATTCGTTGACACACGCTGGTGTGCGCTATGTCATCAATGATCAACGGTAAAAGGTCGTTATCAGTTCGTTGAAGAATGTTCCCGTACGTTGGTGTTCGTTCGCACAGTGCGTCGAAGATTTTTGAGCATGCACAAAACAGTTTGACGTTCGCCAACACAGTGCGTCGAAGATTTTTGTGCATGCACAAAAAAGTACGACGTTCGCCAACAAACTGTCAATACGCAGAGGGTTCGTTCACTAAACGTAATGTTACTGAACGCAATTCGAAAGGTTTGGTCGTCAGCAGTGCAACAACGGTTCGTAAGTTCAACTGTAGTATTCGTCCAACCAAATTAAGGTATTTTGAACGCATTCAGAATTCCTTAGCTTTTCGACTGGAAATAAACTACTCGAAGACTTACAAAGCTGTTTTGTTGTCGAATAAAGTTAAGTTTTGCAATTAAGTCATAAAATCACAAATTAACAGATGATTCATTCGTTGGTGTTCGTTAGTTGGTCGTTGCTATGAACAAGTTATGAACAAGTTCTGGTATCGTTTCAAATTCGCTTTCATGTCGATATGTCAAGCCTCGATGATCACCTGCGTCGAATTTTTCAATGAATGTCTGCGTATTCGAGATTTTTCATATTTTGCAGTTCGTTGAGGTAAAGTCCAGTAAACTCGTTATTTTTGTTTGATTTGATGCTTTACGCCCCAGTCAACAATCTTTCAGTTACATCAGGACGGGTCTTTCTGATTGAACCAGTACTAAGCTAGGATTATTGTGTCTTAATCGAGGACACAACGCAGTGACGCCGGCGAGGCTCGAACCCGCGGCCCTTCGGTCTCGAGTCTGAGCCACTGCGCTCCCTCAATTCGTTATACTAATGTAAATGCCCCTTTATGTGGATTATTACTAATTAGATATACATTTTCGATATGGTATTGCCTGTTGTCTTCGGCCCCATTTTAGAAAAACATACAATTTTCGAAATACAATAACATCTAGGCCTGCGAAACCTATATATTATGTGCTTTGTACGCGTCTTAGACATTTTGACTTCAATGTAAAATGGCGACCTGAAACTTTCGTTGAAATAAACGTAATCATTGTGCAGTCAGTCGGTGTGCTAAATATGAACACGGAGGCATTTAGGGTCCATGATATGAGCACCCTTTACAAAATAGGTGACCTAAAATACAATAAATATTCTAAACCTTTCAACAATGCAGCCATTGTGTAGACAAACTAGTCACAAGTAATTTCCAAATATGTTTCCGAGTCCCATACATGTATCTTAGTTTACATGCTAAATATAGCCACATGCCGAACATGCCCCTAGGCCGAACTAGCCCCAGTCTCCACTATGTAGTTAAACGTCCGACCGTTGTTCATCCGTCGTTGGCTTTTCATATTTTCGATATCTCCCCCTTAACTGCTGAAACTTTGTGCGAGGCATCAGGGCAATATGACCATTCAGATTCGCTAAAATCGTTCAGTTCTGATATTCAGGACCATGGCTGCTACTCTAATACTTCAAACGACATCTACTCACAAGCCATAATATGCTATGATGGAATGAATGGGAGCATGGTGATAGGTAATACTAGGTATTGGAGCAACGCGGATACATGTATGTAGCTCCACTCCGGTATAAAAAATGGCCGCTGTAGCCGATATGTGTGGGCTTGTCCGAGCCATATGTCATATTATACCGAAAATATGTGGGAGGCGCAAGAGCAACGTGGAGGTTTATTTTTAATGAAATGGTTCTGTTATGATATCCTAGATGACCACTATATTCCCATGCGGACCATCTTAGGTTTCTGTAAACTACAGCTCCTCCTGATTCAGTCCATAACTTGGTGCGAGGCACTGAGGGCAACATTCTGTTCTGATACATGTTACGTTGTATTCTATCTTTGAATTCTTGCGACAATATGTCCTCCAAAAGCATACATTGGATTTAGCTGGCCATTTTCGCAAGTCATAAAAACAGATCAAAGAATCAGATTTTGCTGAAATTGCTCTGTCCCGATATCCAAGATCAGTCTTTCCCAGATGAGCGATTCTGGTCTACATGGACTTAAATACTCGGCAGGGACAGAAGGGCATATTGATTAAACTTTCATGCTGTAGGTTAAGTGACCAACTGGCATAATTTTGATATGTATTGTTCTGCTTTTTGAAACTCGTGTTTTACTAGGAAAATGCCCGTATTTGGTTCCTAATTTTGGGTATGAAACATGTGAGTAGTATGCTATTACTTTTTTTCAGAATGAGGCTTACTAGTGGGTAAATATGAACTTGAAGATGTTTCCAGATTTGATCCTGTTCGTTTACTTCTTAAATTGTGAGTATAATAAAATCAAAACTCTTCTAGTTTATACAAGGGGTGTTGAAATTTAAATAATTTTCCTCACATATGTCCTACGACTCTGACAAAATGTTATCCCTTTCTGGAAAGAACTATTTTTCACCTTTAAAATGGCACCAAACATAAAATAACACACAAAGTATTCCTGGAGTTGCATCCGATGTCCGCTCTCTAACTCAAATATTTTTTATCAGAATTTTATGAAACTTGGTCACATTGTTTAGTGCCGTGATGTTTCTTCAAGTTCGACAATGGTCTATATCGCACCAGGCTTTCAGTAGTTATGGCCCTTTTTTATGAAACGTCACCGTTTTAAATGATGTCCGCTCTCTAACTCAAATATTTTTTATCAGCATTTTATGAAACTTAGTCACATTGTTTAGTACTATAATGTCTTCTTCATGTTCGATAATGGTCTATATAGCACCATGCTTTCTGTAGTTATGGCCCTTTGTTTATGAAATTAACCATTTTAAACAATGTCCGCTCTCTAAGTCGAATATTTTTTTATCAGAATTTTATGAAATTTGGTCACATTGTTAAGAACTGTGCTGTCTTCTTCAAGTTAAATAATAATCCATATCCCATCATGCTTTCAGCAGTTATGGCCCTTTGTTTATGAAAATTTGCCGTTTTAAATGATGTCCGCTCTCTAAGTGGAATAGTTTCGATCAGAAATTTTATGAAACTTTGTCACATTGTTTAGTAACATGATGTCTTCTTCAAGTTTAATAATGGTCTATATGGCACCATGCTTCAAGGATTGCCCTTAGTTTATGAAAAATTGTCAGTTGAAACGACGTCTGCTCTTTAAGATGAATAGTTTTGATTATAACTCTATGAAACTTGGTCACATTATTAAGTACCGTAATGCCTTCAAGTTTCAGAATGGTGCATATCGCATCATGCCTTCAGGACTTATTGCCCTTTGTTAATGACAATTCTCTATTTATGCGAATTTGGCAAAAGCACGGGCATCCGTGTCCTATGGACACATTTCTAGTTCTTTACGTCTGATGCTAGTTTAAAGGTGGCATATATTACTTTATAGAAACATATACCATTTTGTCGTAGCATACGGACCTTCCAAACTATTTCATGGTCAGATCAGTCACTGTCAATACTCCTCCCTATTCTTAAACAGGTCGCACTCAAGTTTTACATTTTGTCAATTTTGTCAGAATATTGCAATTTTTGAAATTGACCTTATTCAGTTAGCTTTCCTGTCAGTGTAACAAAACCATATACATATATATCATTTAAATTATCTTTTTGAAAGTAGAGAGGACGGTAAAAATCAGGAATCGATACAACCAAATACCACGGTTGACCTTGGACGCCATATGGCAAAGTGACTAAAACACAAGAAAGCGCAACAAACAAGAGAGCTAAGAAGACAGCCCTTTCCTAACAGGTGCTCACAAGGCTACAAGGAAAAGAAAATACAGCATAACAAAATCAAACATGAGATATTTTAGTTTCACACTTTTATTCTGGCTTTAGATTATAATTTGAGAATGTCAGACTGGCATGACGTATAATAATCTCAATTAAAACGTCCCAATTAAAACGTAATATTTTCCTCGGTAAGGTTGAAAAGTGTTTGTGAGTTTTTGTAGTCGTACAACACAAGCGTGATCAAATGACCTTCTATTCATTTTCAGTGTTCATACCATTCCTAAAGGAATATTTTACCTGATTTCGTGCAACCACATAGTATAGATTTTGTAAAGTTTTGACTCGAAATTCTGATCATTTTTAATTACCAGCATGCATCTTATTTCATCTAGTCAGTATTGAAGTTCTGCTAAAAATTAAAACAGACTTCAACTTATAGTAAATATTATGTTTTAGGGAGATAATAAAAACAGGAAATATCCTAGATTTTCTGAACGGAGTTAAAGTTGGTTATTTTTTCCTCAGATAATTATACATTTGAACTGATACATGCATCTGTGTGCACAGTATTATTTCTCTAGTTTTTCAGATCTACAATGTTAAGATTCTAGAAAGTCTCTGTGGCCAAGCAGTCTTTCTTAAATCTGACTGGATCATTGATTCTCAAGGACACATTTTATTGCGATCGAATTACAGGTTAATGTTAAGAGGCAAAGTAACATTCAGGTTAGCTACACTGTCCTACAACAACTATAATTAGGATCTTATTGCATTTTCCAGGTGCTAAAGGACAGCAGCTCAGCATAACTCCATCTGGTATTGTTGACATCACAGAAAACAGTAGATTTACCATAGCATGTTCCTATACAGGTTCAGGTACTTACAGTTTGGTGACTTGGAGGAAAAATGGAGGCGATGAATATACACTTTTGGCTAGTAATTGCAGTCCGTTTGGTGGAGTAATAAACTCAACTATAGTTGAATTTTCTTGCGCTAACAATGGCAAGGACTTTACTCTGACATTTATAGAAGTAAAAAGAGATCAAGATGGAGAAAGATGGTCATGCAAAGTGAATACTTATCCAGAACCTGTTAGTGCAGAAGTTACTATCAAGATTAAAGGTAGGTTAATCTCTTTAATTTGAAAAAGGTAAATGGTTTAAATCACGTTAGAGAACCATTGTACTCGAACAATGCAGTCATCGCGTTGTGTTTGCAGTCAACGAGTGCACAATATAATGTACATAGCTGTTAAAAAGGAGAAAATTTTGTCAATATTTTACTTCTGAAAATATTCAACGCTAATTAGTGTACATTATAAATCCAGCTATGTATCTGCCTTACAAAATTGTTGTGGGTTGAGTGATAGTCACTACAGCGCCAGAGTTATTCCAAAAATATGATTTTTACCTGAAAAAGAAGATGAAAGAAATGTTTGCTTATGTTCTGAAATTTATGCTTACTCTCGTAAAAAAGTTCAAAATCTGAGGCTGGAGCAATTTGAAATTTATTCAAGCTTTTCATACTGTACGCATAGTTCTGTTTATTGGGTGCTCTGGTCCAGTGGTCGGGTCGTTGACTGCACAACATATTAATTTTATTTTGGCACTTGTCTACTGGGCCAGAACATCCGATATGCAGACCTATGCGTACAGTATGAAAAGCTTAAATAACTTTCAAAATGCTCTGTCCTCAGTTCTCAAACTTTGTGCACATTAAAGGACTGGTATTTTGCATTTTATCGAAAGTAAGCATGAATTCCAAAACATAAGCAATAATATCTTTTATCCTCTTTTTCAGGAAAAAAATCACATTTTTGGCATACCTCTGGCGCTCTAGTGACTATCACACTACCAACAACAAATTTGTTAAGCAGATACGCAGCTAAATTTATAAGTGATAATAATTTGCGATGAATACTTTCATAAGCAAACAAATGACCAAAATATTACCCTTTTTAACAGCTAGGTACACTTTTTTGTGCACTTCTTGACTGCAGCACCACGCAATGACTGCACTGTTCGAGTACAGTGGTTCTCTAGGGTGAAACGTTGGAACATGTTCTACTACTTTCAACATTGTTATCATTTCTTGAAATAAAATACATAAAAGAGAACCAACCGACAGTTCTGATCTGTGTTTATACGACATGCAAAAGCTGTTTTGTTTTATCTGGTATCTAAAATTTGAATTTTAGAATATCTAAAACACTATACAATTTATGTATCAACAAAAAATTATGAATTTTGGATAACTTTTAATAATTCCAAGCGATTCCTGTTCCTTGACACTTACTACTTCCCCAAGTCAGGCCTCCAGAGCAAATTAAATAATAGGACAACATTTTATTATATCTTAACCAAAACGTATGTTGTGGATACTCATGAGAACGGCTCTTTTGGGCACATAAAACATATGTATTAATTGAGTGATAAGAAAATAGTTACAATGTTAGACTTGAAATGTTTCCTCACCTGGACTTATGATAAATTATTAACTAAAACAAAAGTTATATATCAAATAAGCATCACTTTGTTGACAGATTTCCTATCAAAACTTAACAAAGATTGCATTTGAAATGTGGAGACTGCCACATTGCTTTATTAAAGAAGCATAACTCTTGTTGGTAGATTTTCTATCAAAACCTTTCTTTCTATGAGAAGTCATTAAGGGTGGCTGAAAATATATCACTTGTAGTGTGTATCAAGTTGATGTAAACGTTCACATAGTTGTTTGTCATCACTCTGTCATCACCCCGTTTTCTCAACCAACATGCGGATTTTGACCAAAGTTGCTAAAGGCCCTGTCACACTACGACGTATAGCACCACCGTATGCCGACGTATGAGACATTAAACAAGTACGTTGGTATACGCTGAGTACGTTACAGATAAGTTTTAAACACGCTACGAGCACGCTATAGTACGTTGGTATACGTTGAAATACGGCGAAGAGGTCCAACATTTTATGCATCTATAAAAAAATACAACATATGCGAGCGTACTGCCTCTATACGTTAGGCATACGTTAGATGTACGCAGCAGGTAAGTTATGCATACGTTAAGGTACGTTAGCACTAACGTATGTGGACGTATGAGAAAATCAGCAAGTTCGTTGGTGTACGCTGAATACGTTAGATATAAGTTTTAAACACGTTATGAATACGCTACTGTACGTTGGTATACGTTGTCAAACGGCGAATAGATCCCAAAATTTTGTACTTGCATTAAAAATCTTCAGCGTATGCCGACGTATTGCTTATACATTAGGCATAGGTTAGATGTACGCTACATGTGAGTTATGCATACGTTAAGGTACGTTTAGCACCAACGTATGAGGACGTATGAGAAATCATCAAGTACGTTGGTGTACGCTGAATAAGTTAGAGATAAGTTTTAAATACGTTACGAACACGTTACAGTACGTTGGTGTACGTTGTCATATGGCAAAAGGGTCTCAAAATTTGGTACTGATTTATACGTTAGACATACGTTAGATGTACGCTACATGTAAGTTATGCATACGTTAGCGTACGTTACATGAACAATTTAGCACACGTTCGACGATCGTGTGCATAAGTTCCTCATAAGTTAAGAACGCTAGTGATACGCTGTGCATACGCTGATATACGCTTATACAAGTATAAGTTATGTTACGCCAGGAATAAGTTATGAATAAGTTACTCATAAATTAGACACACGTCCTATGTTCGTTTCGCATACGCTCTGTTTAAGTTCAGAGAGTGGTTTTCTCTGATTTTTTTAAATTAGATTTCAGCGTATGCCAGCGTAGTAGATATATACTTCATACGTCGGCGTACGTTGGCTAAAACGTTGTAGTGTGACAGGGCCTTAAGACACAATGCTTAGGGAGTTTAGAAGTGATTAGTTTTGTGTAACCTTGATCAAATTTTCAAGGTCACATTGGTTATCTCATAATTTGATTAAGGAAGCCTTGTCTGCACCATTTCTTTTGAACATGATGATACATTCTTTTCAAATTATGTATCATACCATCGGGGCACGGTAAGGAAATTTAATATCAAATTTAAAATAGCTTGATTAATTCAATATTAATGGGTTAAAGAGTTCGCTTTTGATATGTGATGCATATGGCTGCTTAGTAGCATGTGATTAAATTCGAATCTATATCAGAGAGCATTTGGAATATTTGTGTTTTTCTACAATTTCAGTGCAAGTTACCAGTGTCGAGCTCCAGATGAATGGTGTAACAATTAACACTGATACAGTGGATGTGGACTTTGGTGAACCTAGAACATTAAGGTGCAAGATTATACCCAGTACAAGCAGACCACCCCCTACAGTTACCTGGTATATTGGAACAGATGTCAAACAGAATTCAACCAGTAACACTTATACAGTTACAGCTTCAGAAGCTGATCATGACAAGATATTCTACTGTAAGGCTTACAATCTACAACCAGAGAGCCAGGCAGTGGTGTCTTTCAAACCAAAGTTATATGTGAGAGGTAATGTCAAGAAATTTAAAACAATTCAGATCATGAATTTTATTGAACAGGTGACCAGCAAAATGATGTACCTACTACACTGGGGTGCAATATTAAACCCAGTACAAGCTGACCATCCCCCACATGCAGTAATATCTGGTTATTGGACGTGATGTCCAACAGCAACCAATCAGTACCAGTTACACAGTCCTAAAAGGAGCAGTCTGATCATGGTCCATAGTGTTGGCTTCTTTGATAAAATTAGTCTCGATTGCATTTGAATATACACAAAAGACGTAGATCTAATAAGCCAATGGGATTTTTTGACAAAAATATTTGCAGGATAAGGGATACTAGGAAAATCAAACCTTGATTTCTAATGTTGTTAACTCTTAGTAGCCAGCCTTCAGGTTCCATTTCTTGAATGGAGCCGACTCTTAAACAAGAAGTTGTAAAGCTCTAAATGAAGCATAAATATATATATCAATTCAAACAATTATTATGCAGTAATTCTAGCATAATTAAACATGTGACATTTCTGGCACAGAGCAAAGTGACAGCCTAGCTTTGCTTCCCTACAACAGATAAAGAAAACCAGTCAAAAACAAAACAATACAAAACTAAAATGAGATAAATCAATGGATGGGCCCATCAAATATATAGCCATTCATATTAAGAACTGTATATACTGTTTCCTTTGCCTTTAAGGTCATACTAGCAATTCAAAGCCTTTGTTCTTAACTACAAACTAAAGACAACCACCAATTTAATATTTAAAAATGATGGTAGATACAATTTAAATATTTTGTCCTTGAATTTCAAATTAAAGATCATATCAGCAGTCCAAAACCATGTGTCAAATATAAACACCATTCTATAATTTGTTAGAGGATTTTGCATTAGGATCCATAAGACAGACTTTAGTTAGATGGCCTCCATGCGAGCTGAACATTTCTTGTACTTCAACAACAGCAGAATCTAGGGCAAAGATTTGGTACCAGTAAAATGCATTTAAGATCCTCGATGGCTTAAGATGCTGTCCGTTCTAAGGCGATGGTTCTGTTGTTGTTGACTATTTGTTTATTGTTACTCCCATTGTGGGAGTCTGTAATTGTTCTATGTTTTGTTGTACGTTATTTTATGTCCATTCTAGTATTGCAATCATCTTGATGGGGAAGAGAGAGCTGGTTGCTTTGCTTAATTTGTCTTCCTGGTGTCTTGTGATGGTTGAGCGGCTCTTCCTAGGGGTGCCACTGTGTTGTCTGCGGTTTGTGATTGTGGTATTTCCTGATCATACTCACTTACTATTTTTAAATATATTTGACCTTGACTCGGACTCCAGGGTCATAGGAGTTATGACTGTGATCTGAAACCTTTATTGTCATCTGCACACCAGAAGCAAACATGCTAAATTTGACACTATCAATCAAACAATGTAAAAGGAGTTTGTGTGTATGACCTTTGACTCTGAGGTCATATCATTGATCTGAAACCTTTGTTGAAATCTTCACACAAAAGCAATCATTGTGCCATTATATGAGATGTGACACAAGATTTCTAACAATTTGGTCAAAAATGACATTTTCACCTTTAACAATTTCTAAATCTATGGCCTTTTGCAATTTAAATGCTTCAAATTTCATTTCAATATGTTTGGTATTACCATTAATATAGTGCTACAGCGATATTCTGATTTTGTTGACAGTCTGTATTATTGTAAATATTTACCAATAACAAAGATATTTTAGATATAGAAAAACAAAGTTAAACTGGCACTCATTAATCTTCGACATCATTCGGTCACGTTCGGTGTGCATTGACTATTTTGATTGATTAATATATGGAACTAGTAGCTTTCAGCAAAGTGATCTAACAATGCTGAGGCAGTGGCGTACTGGTAAAACGATTAACTCATATTCCGGATTGCGAGGGTTCGATTCCCACTGGGTATAATTATTTTAGGCATCATTTTCAAATTCATAATTATATTTTTCGAGTTGTGATATTGTTTCTTGTTTATTTTATTTTTGATGGATAGTTGACCTGATGTCAGTTTTTAAGACTGATAAGAGATTATTTATGGTCGGAAGCTGATGGCGGTGGGTGTAAAACTCCTGCACATTGTTTCTGATAACAACCTCATCAAAGTCGTCCACAAGTTTGTATTGTCCCTGTTTCGAACGTTGCGGCAACGAAAACGTACCAGTTTCTCATAGTTCTTTTCGTACTAAGACAACGGTTCTTCTGCTGACCCCAGTTGCCTGATCAGTCTGTTGAATATATGATGAGCTGTCCCGCCCTGAGTGTTTCTCGAAATAGTTTGAAACATTAGTTAAGAACAAATTGTGTTTAGATTTTAAATGTTATAAAGATTTATCAGTAGACATTACAGTTCCTTACTAATATAATGCTTTAAAATGAATTCTATTACATTTACTTTTACACGTAAGTCTTGTAAAATCGTGCAAGTCATGATTTATGTTAAAAAAATGAAAATATTTTTTTTTAAATATATATTGTACGACATGAGACTCGAACCCATGATCTATAGCTCTACAGCTATACGCTCTATCCAAAGGGCTAAGCGGGACAGTGTTGGATGCGGGATTAGAAAATACGTCAATCTGTAATCAATACTTCTCATTATGTTTGCAAATCTAAAATTAGTTTTACGGAGATATACGAGTTTATACGGCATATTCATGAGTGCCAGTTTAACTTTGTTTGTCTATAACTATTTATAAGATTATACAGGTATTTTGATGCAAATAAAGAGTAAAATATTTAAACGTTTGTTTGTGTGTTTCCTAGTGTAGTGGATAAACCGTTATCCATACAAGGATATTTTTATATCATTTTTTATTTTGAATGTGATTATAATTCACTTGTGCGCGCCTTTCTGCTCACGATCTTTTTGATACAAGCATGTTAAACGTGCTAACACGCATTAAAATCCTTTTTAAAGAGGGAATACATTTCGCTATTCTAGCTACTCTGTAGCTGAGTTGGCTGGCTAGAGCATGACCTTAATGCTAACCCCAAAGACAGATTTGCTAGGGACGGGAGCCATATTATATGTTTGTGAAATTGTGTTTTGTTTGCAATAAACACCAATATTTTGCCACAATTTATCATGTATGTTATTAACCATTTATGCCATCTTGAGCCTCAAAGCCATAACACTTGCACCAGGTTTGATCTGTCTGCTGCTCATTGTGACAAAATCACTTCGGTTGTTGAGTATCGCGCTTGTAAAAGCAAACCGTGTAGACCCTGTGGAATATCACCTGGGTGTTCTTGTTTGCTGGTGAACAATTTAAGGAATACTTGGCATAAGTGGATGAATTATTGTGCAATATGATTAAAATATAGATAAAGATACATTAAATATACTATTATACAGTGAAGAATAAAAGAAAAAAAGCGAAAAAAAATCATTTATTTACGGGGTTTCGAACCCCCTTACTAAACAAAAAACTATACATATTGATGCTCTGTTGTCCGAGTCGTTACTTACTGAGCTATCTATGATGATTACCAGTCGAATTCAAAATACCCACTTAAACCCTAATTGTGTGCAGCCACCCGTTACAGGTACATGTAAACAGTTTCAATGTTTTGATTTCAATGTTTACAAACACGAAAATGTAAACATGGTCAATATATCGTGATAGCACTATAATGGCGTCGAGAAACTGATACCCACAGCGAGTTTTGACATCATGATTTTTTTGGCGACATCAACGTTAATTTTCTGATAGATTAGGCTTGAAATTCAAATAGCGTTGGTGGCAGTAGTAGTGGCAGTAAGTATAAATACAAACGTTACTCTACACTTTCAGTGTTATGTCGGTAAATGTACAGCACTAGCTGTATTCACAAAGTCAGGAGTGGATCCCTTACCCCCCCCCCCCCCCCACACACACACACAAATTGAGCTTTTGATTTTTGTGTGTTACTTTAAACTTTTAATGTAAGCAAACTGTGTTCGATAAAAGTTATAAAGACTACTCCAAAAGAAATGTATCGAAATATGTCAAATTTTCTACGTTAAAATTCGCAGAGGCGTGGCAAGAAAGGATTGTCTTAATATAATCAACTTGTGAAAGCAGCTACTATTCCGTTTTACAAAGAAACGGCTGTGTATAGTGTATAGCATAGTCTTGATGTTTGCATACTCAGAATATACTGTGGATATGAGCATGGCCGTTTCACATTTGTAGAGTTTACCCATAACAGGTCATTTTTCTCTCATGTACATGCTCCAAAATGAACAATTTTCGCATTAGCGAATGCGCGATTGCCAATATATTTGATATTTGAACTAGTCATGGCGCATTTGCATGATTTCGGCGTTGCAATGCAAACTTTGCATCTATGCAAATAGTTACATGCAGCATAGTGCATGTTGGAACCGTCTAGCGAAGTTGGCATTATTTTTCTTCTACAACTTCCACCGCGAACACTGTTTGCTAAACTTGAAAAAAAAATCAATGTGAAAAACATAATTTTTTTTTTACATATATTGAAAATATATATTTTTTATGCGTATACTGTTCAGGCTTAACTGAGTAGATTAGCAGTTTTCTCCCCGTACGCTAGAATTATAAAACAAAATATTGAGTTTGCTTTTGCTTGCTCTTCATCTGTGCAAATTACCTTTTTGATCGGTCTGTTCGCTGATTGCCGATTACTTCAAGTAAAACAGAAAGTATAAAAAAACGGCGAAGCATCTCATATGATTAGCTTCACAAATTCTGTAAACCATGTTTGTTTGTTTGTTTATTTGTTTTGATTCTTTACGTCCCATCAACAATCTTTCAGTTAAACAGGGACGGGTCTTCCTGGGTTGAACCAGTACTAAGCTAGGATAAATGGGTCTTGCTCAAGGACCACAACGCAGTGACGCCGTGTATACCATGTAAGTTTTTTTAAAAGAAGTTAATCTGACGCTGCGCATGTTTTTTGATAAAACTAGAGAAGTGATAAAACTTTGTAAGAAAATTCCCAGCAAGCACACAGTGTCTAGCCACAATCGGCCCGTCAGCGAAACGCCATTCGAATGAAGTTTCGCTGGAAGGGCAATTGGGGTTCGCTTTCAGATGTTTTTACCAGGAACTGTCGACAGTTCCCATAATCAGATTTTACCTTTGCGAAAAAAAAAATGAACAAAAACGCCCTTTCAGGGGCATGGGATGTCAGTTGGTGCTTGAAATTTGGCCCTCTCTATTGGTCATTCAGATGTTCGTGAAAAGTATAGTTTCAAACGATTTTGTGGACGCACAATCTCTCTCTCTCTCTTTCTCTCTCTCTCTCTCTCTCTCTCTCTCTGCAAATCATCTTTGCAAACAGGTCGGCGGTATATTTATCAGGACTGGCAATTTGTCAGGCCTGATCTGGATCATAAAACTGTTCGACGCCCTTCATTGTGGTCTGTGCTGGTTGTATTCATATTCCTTAATAATCTTTTTTGCTTAAATCAATTTAAAAATCGACAGACGACAGCATGCACTACCCATCGTGAAAAAATTGATACATGTACCGCTCGTGCAGATTGATCTAATCTGACTGTTCGCCAAACAAGTTGGCCTCTGTATCTGTGGCTTGCACGCAGACTAGATTAATCGGACAAACAACCCAAAACATTTTGTGCCACGACACGTAATTTTCACGGTCACCCTAGCGATGGGTACGCAAAATTTTAAGTGCAGCGCGCGTTGTTTTGTCTCTATGTTCAACAGTGTGTGAGCCTACTCAGTGTCGATGAGAGAAACTGTCGGACATTATTCAAATCCTGTTCACTAGATTGTTTATCCCCCAGAAAAGTCGAACCAAATTATTAATTATTTCATTTGGACTTTAAATTAATTTTGTAACTGAACACTTTTGCCAAGGCATGCTTCATTCAAATTCTCTGTTTTATTTTTTTCATATGAAAGCCCTTACCTCCTTTGTGATGGGCAGTGACCGTAAAAAGAAGAGACTAGTTCAAAGAGGAATAGTTCGGAAAACAGCCTTAACTTTAGGGCTGTGAGCAGAGGACTTACAAGTACTTGTCTTATTTTTCAATAGAAACAGCACTACAATGAATCATGTGGAAGAAACAAAGAGGAAACGTTCAAAACCAAATTCATTTCCCAAAATGCAAAAACTATTTGTTTGATTTTGCCATTTCCTGCTAAGTCCGGCGAGCAGTCGTGCTCTTTGATTATTCCAAGTAATAGAGTAAGGGCAGCAATATGCAGCATGTGTACTCTGTGTATGCCTGACCAAAACTTAAGAATAAAGTTTTGGTTTGTGTGCGTGTGCAGATTAATTGGTGATCTTTTATTAGCTTACGTTCGGATAAATGTGCAAACTTGGACGGAACGTTACATAACAGAACCCTAGTCTGTACTCAGAGAATTCAATAGATAAATTCAGATCATTAGAATTTGGTACTTCTCTTACACGCCTAGGATAGTTCGTAAACCGTGCATAACCAACTGTCAAGTTGGGCTAAAAGTGTATTTTTGCCTATTCCTCCATCTACATGTACGTTTCGACTTTGTGAGATCGCGTGTTTGTGTAGGCCGATCTGACCCTGACGTGAATATTTTCTGATGCGATAAGTGCATGTAACAAAATCGCATGTGCGATAAATATGGCAGGCATGAAAAAAAACTTGAGTGTTAATATGACCTTCGTTTGCCACGGGGTTAATAAGGGAGGCTTTTAGGAAAGGGAGACTTTTAGGAAATATCTTGTGCCATGTATCACAACATTAGCGGACTGGTGTTTGTTGACCTGATTCATCCGTTCAATTCTTACGCACACGGAAAACACTTACATGCAGCCTTAATATTGATATTTTATTGTCAGGCCTCAAAGTTGAACATACAAAAACAAGCGCCGCATGCCTCATTACCCATCGAAGCAATATGTATTTTCTTTCGAGATAGAATTTACCATTCCATTATAATGTGTCCGTCTCAACACGACAGACAAGTGTCGGTCTCAACACGACAGACAGCACAACCGCTAACGAGCATTGCGGTAAAAATAAACAAAATAAAAACGGCACAATTCAATTTTCGCGTTCTTTATTTCTTTCTCTATATATTGCCAAGATTTCAAGATTTATTGACGCCCTCTCGAGCATTATCGGCAGGTCTGGGTCTCTAAATTACCGTAGGGTTCTTTAACCTGCACAATGGGTGTCTTTTCCTGCACATGGGACATCAAGTTAACGTCCCGACGAACACACTTATCTATTGTCATCCCTGCAAATGACACTAGGGAATGCGTGTTCGGACACCAAAATTTTCCTCGCCGGCTCGTGGGGATTGAACCTGGGACCTTTAGCTCCAGAGGCAAGTGTGACCACGCTTTGGGTTCATAAAATGCGTGTACGCATATAATGGGACTGGTCTAACTAAAATACACCGACTAGCTGGAGAGAGTTTTAGGACAACTTGTTTGTTTAAAAAAGAGCGTTACATTTAATATCTCGAATTTTGGCGCGGCAGCGATTTGAATAATTATAAATCCTCTTATCCATACTAAATTATTTTTGTGCGAAGAAATCTTCAAATTTTGTGCCATGCATACTTTGACAGCTGTCACTTTCCTCTGCAAAAGACGTACACTATGCGCCACTAATTACGTCGGTTAAAATTTGTTTGAGCAAGCGCGATGGATAATGACAACTTTAATCACGTTTCGATGACGCCGTTTTTGCCACATTGTTGGAAATCTCGTGTCACGGCTCATATATGAACACCCCCTGTCAATAAATAAAAGGTATGCTTGTACTTAGAATTCCTAGTCATGAGACATATTTTAAGTATATTTGAACGTAACCTTTGATTCCAAGGCCATATCGATTATCTGAAACATTAATTGTAATCTTCTGATCAAATGCAAGCATTGTGTTAAGTATGAGCACTCTCAGTCCAAAAACGAAAGGAGACCATTTAGGAGGGTAAGACAGTTTTTTTTTATTAGTATCAACCTTTTTTTGATATGGATGGTCTCTTGGCATTTCAAGTCTCATGGCCTTATTCCTGTCCTTTACTATTTCTGGGGCGTCCCGCAAAGTTTTTGGAAATTCCATTCTGCAGACTTGTTTATTAGGCTTGGAGCGCTGCGATGTCATGCAGTAGTCTGAACAGTGATGAATGTTGAACCTGTTAGAAAGCAATAAATGGTCTTCTAATAATGTGTCCTGTGTAGAACTTACATCCATCAGTAATATAATAATAGTCAGAAACTCTACTTTCGGTCTGCACTTTTTATCAGCCCATCGTAGAGTGTTTAAGAATGTAATGGGACCGGTATTTAACGTCAATGCATACTGGTATCGCCAAGAATTTGCCAAATCTAGGGGAATGGTCCACTGGCATGGCCTCTGCTGGAGATCCGACAAAGAACCACACCAGTTACTATTTGATGCTTTCAAGAATGGCCTCGCCAATGACATATGTGCTGGCAGGTTGGCACAATGGGCAGAAACCAACACTGGCATGACAGCCTTGCATCCAGCAGGCAAAAATAAGGAAGGTGATTCTCGAAAGGATCTTTGGCCTCCTCCAGAAGGGAATGCACCTCCACCACCTGAAGAGAAAAATAATAGTCAGAAACTCTACTTTCCGTCTGCACTTTTTATCAGCCCATCGTAGAGTGTTGATATTTTGCATGTGAATATCTTAAGGAAATACCATTTCATATACTTAATAAATGACATTGACCTACGACCTACTTTTGAAAAGAAATAAATAATAGTTATAAATGTCGTATTTGGCAATGGCTTTAATGTTGATATTTTGCAAACAAATATCTTTTTGAAAGACCTTTTCTAAACATTGATGTTTGACCTACTTTTGAAACAATAAAATTTAATGATAGTAGCAAATGTTATAATTGGCCAAGGTTTTAAACTTAAACTTTTGGACCTAGATTCTTGATGCCTAACATGTGTATACTTTACGGGAAGACATTTTTAAACACAGCAAAGTATATGACCTTGACTTTTAACTAGTTTCGATAATTCCATCCTGGCATGACTAATAAATTGACAAAAATAATCGAAACAAATGTTCGAGAATAGATACTTATTCAATATTGGTATTTACTGTAAATTGCAGCATTAGAATTTCACAAAACCAGACTTGCTATGTCCCCTGCTGAACAGAGTTTTAGCGAGGCATACTGTTTTCAGCCTGTCTGCCATTCTGTCGGCCAATCTGTCCTTCTGTCATCATTTTGAGGATTTTGTTAAATACTTTATTTTTATACAATTTGGATCATTTGCACCACACCTCAACAAATAGACAATGCACATTTGGTAGGAAGGTGCAGATGCTACACAAAGAAAATAAGGGTGCAAATATCAGGAATGTATACAATCGAAGTAAGTAAGAGCGCAAAGATCAGGAATCGATACAATCAAGTACCACACCTGACCCAGGATACCAATGGGAAAGTGACAAACTCACAGCCAGACACCACAAACGAGAGCCAAGAGGTCCGCCCTTTCCCAGCAGGTGACCACAAAGCACATATAAACAGATGTGCACAAAGACATAGCAAACACAAGACAGAAAAAAACATAAAAGATGCACAAAAGAAGTACCGCCTTAGAACAGTCAGTAAAATATTTTACTGGAGGGCTTAAACCAGTATAACGGCCACACACCTGACCACTGGCACCTGAATCCCAAACCTCAGTTTATATGGTGAATTTATATGATGTCAGCAGCAACGGCATATCATCGAAGCTCTGTCTCTATTTATACTAATAGTAACGAGCACATTTTTTTTTAAATCGTGTTTTTTCGATGTTTTCATGCATTTTGAGCTTCGATGATATGCCGTTGGTTCTGACATCATATAAATTCACCATATAAACTGAGGTTTGGGACGCAGGTGCCAGTGCACCTGAACCAGGATACCAATGGGAAAGTGACACACTCACACACTTCTAACTGAAAGGTGTTTGCAATAGAAATATGGCTAATATTGTATACTTTGTGAATCAACTCCTCATATATCCTTCAATGTATCCTTTTAATTCTTTGCAGGTATATTACAGACATATTGGGAGCGCAGTGGCTCAGTGGTAGAGTGCTTGACTCGAGACCAAGAGGCATCGGGTTCGAGCCTCACCGGCGTCACTGCGTTGTGGTCCTTGAGCAAGACACATTTATCCTAGCCTAGTACTGGTTCAATCCAGGAAGACCCGTCCCTGTTTAACTGAAAGATTGTTGATGGGACGTAAAGAATCAAATCAAACGAAAAAAAATAATGACATATTGAAGATGTGAATGAGGATAATGAAAAAAATGTTTTTTGATAAATACATCATTTTAACCTATCCAATTTTCAACCACAGCACATATTGAATAAGGCTCATAGTGCATATTTTGTGAAATCAGCTCCTACTGGAGCCTTCTGTTCATCTGCTTGATTCTTTACATTACTGACAAATAAAACATGTGCCTGTAGAAATTCAATAATGAAAATATAATTTTGTAAAATTTACAGCAAATTCTCGACCACTCCATATAATTATTAAGTAATGGCTGATAGTGCATTCTTTGTGAGATTGAATCCGTCTAGAGCCTTCTGTGTATTCTTTTGATTATTTGCAAATAAGTTACATTATTCAAAATGTGCCAGTAGAAGTTAAATGATGAAAAAATATTTTTTATGAATTTACAGCTTTTTAGCTTTGCGAATTTTTGACCAATGCACATATTGAATAATGGATACTAGTCCATACTTCCTCCTAGAGTGTTCAGTGTATCCTTTTAATTCTTTGCAGGTATGTTACAGATCTATTGAAGATGTGCATTAAGAAGTTTATTGATGAAAAAACTATTTTTGAGATATATTTAAAATGTACATGAAGAAGTGTAACGATGAGAAAATAATGTTTGATGAATTTACAGCACTTTAAAAAAGCCAATTTTCAACTGCTGCACTATTTGATAATGATTAATAGTCACGGCCGCCTATCCATCTCATTCATCGCATAAAATCAATACTGTGTTATGAAGAAGAGGGACATGTTTCCTATGAATGAGATGGACCATAAATTTAGAAAAAATCGTATGTTTTTCTAACCAATACAAAATTTTAGATATTCAGAGAATGCTACTGATGTCTACCTTCAACATACCTTAAATAGTGTGCCCTGGCACACAAACTGATTCTAGAATCTGTGCTGAAGTTGAAAAAATGTCTTTTTTTTCTTCATTGCAAACCTTTTTAAACTGTCACCCAGAATATCCTCTTCAAACGTATATCAGTGTTGAAAGGTTCAATGAATGTCACATCGAATAGCATTGACAGAGTTCTGCATTTTGCTCTCAAAATCACGAAACAGAAACTTAAATCCAACTATTATATGCGATGAAGGAGCTAGATTGGTGGCCTTGATAGTGCCTTAGTTTGTGAAATCAACTTTTTCTACTATGCATTCCATGTATACGCATTCCATGTATACTTTTAATACTTTACATGTATGTAACAGATATATTGAAGAGGTTCATGAGGAAGTTTAATGATGAAAACATAATTTTTGAAAAGTTTACAGCATTTTAATCGTAGCCATTTTAGTATCAATTCATACATAAAATAGCCAAATACCCTACCTTCGTCCGCTCCATATGTCCGCCATGTTTGTTGTTTACTCTTTAATATCGCGAAATCTCGAGTGCGCACGACTATGACCGTGGGAATTTTTTAATGGAAGTGTAAACACTGCGAGGAAATGTTGATTATGTCAAAATGAGTCACAAACAGTTAAGTACAGAAAAAATTAACTTTAGATAGCTTATCTTACTCACTTTTACTTTTGTCCAAAAATCCAAAAATGCCCCTTCATAATTCACGTGATTTTCTAAAATTCCGAAGCTTGGGTATAATTGAAGCCAGTCATCTGCAATGTTGACATTTTATGAATAAAAGTCACGTGGTAGCCTAACACAATTATTAGGCCAAGCTATTTTAATATTGTTTTTTTGTAGCTTGGGGTCTTAGAATAGAACAAATTTTTATGACGTTTTTGTCTGTGTTTGTTGCCTGTTTTTTTAAGGCAAAACCTCAACAAATTCTACACCAGAACAGAATTCAGAACCCCAAAAGGTCTACTCCCATGATGCACTGACAAATGCCTACATTCAGTGTGTAGGAAATAAGATGCAAGTGAGAAATGCTGCAAAACTGTACAACATACCCACACTACTTTGACAGACAGGCTGTCCGGTAAAGTGCATATAGATACTTTGCTTTTACGTATTGAAACAGTTTTTACCCCAATTTTGTATTTTAAGAAAGTTAAATGTTGTTAAAGCCCAATATTAAAATTATGCTTGACCTTAATTTTGCGTTTTTGAGCAGGAATAGTGTTACGTCACTCACTAGGTGGAAGTTGGTAAACCAAAATGGCGGACATCAATTTTACCATGTTTACATAAGCTCTGTTTTCATAGTAGTATGTTGGTTCGGAGTAAGGATTTATCTTCAGTCAAATGCAAAAATGATGCATAAATAAGGCAAGCATATTTTATTTTGCATGCTTCGTTTGTTTTATGGTTAGAATTACCATTAAAGCTTAGCGGGGCGCAGTTTGGTCACTCGAGGATTCTGGTTAACAGTGCATACTTTGTGAAATCAACTCCTTCAGCTTTAAGTGTATCACTTCAATACTTTGTGATTATGTTACAGAAATATTGAAGATGTGCATTAAGTAGATTGGAGCCAAATTCTTTTTTGTAGAAATATACTCCTCAAAATAATTGAAGGACCAATACTATCAATTATAACATTGATGCATTTTGTGTAGAACGTATTTCGAAAACCGATTTTACGATCTAGCCTAACTTTTTCAGACATCTTTGACTTCTGATTGCCAAGTGAAACAGCAAAAAGAAAGTGGTAGAAAATGTTACTAACAAGGATTTTTTGTCATTTTAAAGCTTGCCCTGAATGTATTGAAATGTCATTTTTTGTGTGTGATCCATGGGCCACAGAACTGCATGAAATGAATGAAAAGTGCTTTTAGATGCTGAAATCTCTGTTTTCGCATGATTTTATGGTGTTTTAATCCCGTTGATACCATCCACCTCTTCCTGTGAGAGAAAATTGCCCCGTTTGGCTGTGGCGTAATGGCCAGACTATAGATTCAGACAACTGGTTTTGGCGTGTGTCTATGACAATCTTTAAATGGTTCGTCGGGACATCTTTCTAGCACCCAACGGCATGGAATGACGATTGTAAATCTGATTCTTGATGGCCAAGTACACACATTGTTTACAGAAAACCAAACAATGTCAAAACTCCATTGTCAGAGATGAAAATGTTTGCTTCCCAGTATATTGAAACAGTTTGGAGATTTGTTTTGCATGTAAGCTGAACTGTTTAAAACAAAGTTTAATTTGGTATCACTTTCATTCTACTTAAACGACCACAGAAGAATTTCTTTACCCCACCCACTGCCTTTTAAAAGTGTGTTTTTGAGGGTATGTGCATTTGAGACACAGTTATGGCAGAATTAGGCATGGGAAGCATTCATAATGATTCTTGATTTAGGGGCATAAAGCATAGAAATATTTGGGCCAAGTTTTACAGAATTTAAATGTTTGAGATAATTATACTCGCATTCTAAAATCTTGGTCCTTTAATTATTTTGAGGAGTATATATAGCATGTATCTTAGCCAATATTTGAATCATTGCAGTACACACTTTGTTTCAATTGTTTTCCATTTCAGGTTAGAGAGTAGGACGTTTGTTTTGATTGTAGGAGTGTCTTGTCATTACTAATCTTTAATTTTTATAATCTTATTTAGGTAGATGATTAATGCTTTGAGCAAAATTAAGGAAAAACATAATGTTGTGTGGGTATACTGAAAGCCTTGCTAGCAGCCAAATTTTTATTATTATTGCTAAGACATGTCTGCTCCACTGAATAAAATGGCCATTTATTAAAATGTTTGTTGACACAAATATTTCTAGTGTTTGCATTTGCCAATATAGCTTAAACAGTGCCTTATCATTGACCAAAATGGCTACCATGGCAAAATAAATATCTAATGGTGTTAGTCTTGTACCCTGGTCAAATAAAATAAAGTCATTTAACCACTCATTGCCCTATAGTAAACAAACACAAATCATTAAGCAAGAAGCTGATATTTAGACTACTATATAGGAAAGGGCATTAAATCATTTAATAATAATATGTTCCCCACATTGCCCTATAGTAAACAAATACAAATTATATAGCAAGAAGGTGAGATTTAGATCTTATATATGGGAAAGGCCATTAAACTATTAGTTTTTCTACCATTTCAGTGCAAGTTACCGGCGTTGAGCTACAGAAGAATGGCAATACAATCAACACTGATAGAGTGGAAGTAAATATTGGTGTACCTTCTATTCCTCCATTTGAGTGCAATATTATACCCAGTACAAGCAGACCATCCCCTACAGTTATCTGGTATATTGGATCAACTGACCGACAGAATTCAACTAGTACCAGTTACTCAATTACAGCTTCAGAAACTGATCATGACAAGATATTCTACTGTAAGGCTTACAATCAACCTTGGAACCAACCAGTGGAATCTGCTAAACCCAAGTTATTTGTGAGAGGTAAAGTTGAAAAACATAGATAGAACAGTGCATGAGAAAAATGTACTGTTTAGCTTACATAGTCTCATCTTTCAGTCGAATTATTAAACCCCTGGCATATATGCCGAGGGTATATAGTTTTCATGTTTAAAAATCGTCCATTTGTATGTTAATTGGCTTGTTTGTTCATACTATATCTACTGCTACATATAGGTAAGTGAAATTTAGGACAAAGTTTCCCTAGTTGTGTATATCTCATTGATTATAGGTTGAGATAATGATTAGCAAAATAGTTGTACTTGTCACAAGTTATCCGCATAAGGCCATCCCTTGTGAAATGTTTCTTTATGAATACCATCCAATTAAATACACTTCTTTATTAGCTTGTTAGATAGATAGTAAGTGAGGATGACCAGGAAATAACACAATCACAAACCGCAGGCAACCCCGTGGCACCACGAGGAAGAGCCGCTCAACCATCACGAGACACCAGAAGGACAAATTAAGCAAAGCAACCAGCTCTCTCTTCCCCATCAAGATGATTGCAATACTAAAATGGACATAAAGTAACGTACAACAAAACATAGAACAATTACAGACTCCCACAATGAGAGTAACAATAAACAAAAAGTCAACAACAACATGACCACCAGCAGCCTAAGCCACTGGGGGCCTCAAATGCATTTTACTGGTACCAAATCTTCGCACTAGATTCTGCTGTTGTTGAAGTACAAGAAATGTTCAGCTCGCATGGAGGCCATCTAACAAATGCAATGTTTCATCATGGAAAAAACATTCTAATCAAATTAACACACCATGATGAAACAAAGAAAAGGTCTCATGACTCGCAGATAGTCAGAGCTAAAGAAAACCTCAAGTTGAGCCATGGTGGGTCCAGCTACAGATAAGCATCAGGCACCAACCCACCGATTGAAGCTTTACGTCAGATCCGTCATAGAGTCTGAGGCCTGACCCACCGTCGTGCAATTAAAGAGGAAACCATAGTTATAAACCGTGATTGGGTTTAAAACTAGGCATGCAGACTGTCGCATGATATCCAAGTTATATCCAACCCTTATATAACGTTTTACTATCTTTTTGAATTGACCCCTAAAATTAGGTCTTCCAACAATTCGTTTAAATTTATAAACTAAATCACCATAAAATATAGGTTCTGATATGAGAGTCTGTTTTCTCTAAATTTATCTGTATATTGTGTCGAATTATGACTAATCACTGCGACTTTTGTCAAGAAGCTAATTGCCTAAAATTAGAGTATGAAAATGATGGAGGAAGCAGGATTAAATTGCAATATACTCAGCAGGGGATCCAAATAGCATTACTACCAAATAATTTTGAATTCTGACACTGTCTTCAAAGGAGAAGATTTTTTAAGTTTGCCTTACAGAGGATTATGTCTAGTTAAAGTCTCCGGTGAATCTTGACCCAGCGACCCATCAATCTCAAGTCTACGAACAAGAACCGTGGATATTTAAATGCTTTTAATCAAACAAATCCCTTAAGCAGTAAATATATTTCACTCATGTAAAATGTGTTTATGAGCCTGCGTACATAAATTCCCTCAATTTACATGGGCATGAAGGAAAGAAGACTGAGATAAGCCTGTGCTCTTCACTTAGCGTGTTTGGGTGCATGCAGCTTAGGTCAAATAGCTTAATAATGCGGCTAGCAGACTGATGATAATGCACAGATGATCTTTCAAAAGTAGGACACCAGATATCAACAGCCCATAAAATCTTGCATGCCAGGAACATACAGATCTAGAAACAGACTATAAATGCGTCAGATTTATTCGAAATGCCCATTGACAAAGATAGCTGTAATTGTCGTGACGTGACCACATAATCATAGCATGAGAACTAATCTGTTTGCCAATCATTTTCACAGCCGATAGTATCAGAAAGTATTCACATTTGGACCATGGTTACCCTGGACGGTTGGCATTCACATTATAACTTCAGACTCCAGGGTCCATGCCTCACCTGTAAAGAGTACATCAAAAAGTTTGGTGAGAACCTCAAGTGGTATATCTCAATAATAACTTGTCAGAAAGCATTCATATTTGGACCATATGGTAAATTTTGTATTAGTTGGTACACTTGAAATGTTTCTAAACCATATTTTTTTCATAAAAGATTGGCCTTAAATATTATGTATTAATTCATACAGTTGTCATTTTTCTAAGTTGAAATTTTTATTTGCTCTTCACAACATTTTTCATTAGCTCACCTGAGCTTTTGTGACCAGTCTTTGTCCGGCGTCCGGCGTGCGTAAACTTTTCTTGAAGTCTCCTGAACGACTTGTCCAGATTTCAAATAACTTCACGTGAATATTTCGTATAATGCCTTCTTTAAAAATTTGCATAAATGGTTCCGCTTTACCAAATAGAAAGGCTGCTAGAGCTCAAGATAAGGAATATTTTGAACGGCATCTCCTCCTGACCCACTGGCCCAAATTCAAAATAATTTCACTATTGTTTCTTATTATAATACCCTCTAACAAAATTGCACAAATGGTTCTGCTCCACTGAACAAAGGGGTTGCTAGAACTCTAGATAAAAAAATATCTTAAAATGGCATTTCCTCCATAACAACTGGTCCAAATTTAAAATAATTAAATGGAATTGTTCCTCAAAATACTCTCTAACAAAATTACACAAATGGTTTCACTCCGCTGAACAAAAAGGCTACCAAAGCTCCAGTTAAGAAATATTTTTTAACGGTCCAAATTTTAAATAATTTCACAGAATTATTCCTCATGATCCATTCTACCAAAATTGCAGAAAAGGATCCGCTCTGCCTAACAAAGGGGCCACCAGAGCTCTAGATATGTAATGTCTATTAACAACATCTCCTCCTGATCCACTGGTTTAAATTCAAAATGATTTCACAGAATTGTTCCTCATGATTCACCCGACCAAAATTGCATAAATGGTTTCGATCTACTAAACAAAGGGGCTGTCAGAGCTCTAGATGTCTTAAAATAGCATTTCCTCTTTAAAGTTCATTCCAAATTCAATGGGAGCCCAGTGGCTCAGTGGAAGTGTTCTCAACTTGAGACAGGGGGGCTGCTGGTGTCAGCCTCACCAGCGTCACTGCGTTGTGGTCCTTGAGCAAGACACATTTATTCTAGCTTAGTACTGGTTCAACCCAGGAAGACCTGTCCCTGTTGAACCGAAAGATTGTTGATGGGACATAAAGAATCAAATCAAACAAACAAACAAATCTGAATTCAATAAAGTTTCACAGAAATGTTCGGATTAAGGACCACGGTCATAATTGCACAAATGAACAAAAAAGCTGACAGAGCTATAGATAAGAAATATATTTAAAAGACTTCTCCTCCTGAACATTTGGTCCAAATTCAAAATAATTTCAAAAATATGTTCCTCATGATACCTTCTACCAAAATTGATCAGAATGGTAAAGTTAGTTGAACAACATGGCCACCAGGGCTAAAAATGGAAATATTTTTAAATGATATCTCTTTAGCAACAGGGCAATACATCATCTTATGTACCAGGACTCAGGTGAGCAGGCCCTCTTGTCTTCATTGATGCCTGTTTTAGTGTAGCTCTCTACAATACTTAAGTGTTTCCTTTTGTTGGTTTCATGTGACTACACCAAGCAGATCAGCAGAACAGGAGCGTTTTGCCTGTCAATTTAATGACCACGGTCAATAACATGAATCAAGCTTTGACATCACACGTTAATGGTTTGTTCAATGAATCGTCAGAACAAAAATCATATATAGCCTACACTGCCATGCATGCGCAAGTTGTCCCTAGTTGTCTGCTTTGATTTACAAAATGGCATTTTTTACAACCTATCTGCTTATATGGCCTGTCTTTTTTTAAAAATACATTTGTGTTTCACACAACTGTTTTCCAATTTCTATGTTCCAAATTTGTCTAAACATTTCCATTTTATTTAAGAAAATGACCGGCATGGTTGAAAAATGAAAAAAATCTTCAAATGACATTATTTCTGAACCACTCGCCAAATTGTTGGTATGGAATAATTTCTTTGAAACGATCTAATAAAAAACTTAATATCTTACATCAAGACATGTACAGTGAGATTTAGATCCAATCTATTCTGAAGAATATGTATAACTATTTGTGTGTGTTTTTCTATTATTTCAGTGCAAGTTACCAGTGTTGAGCTTCAGGAGAATGGTGTAACAATTAACACTGATACTGTACCAGTGGAAGTAGATAAGGATGTACCTTCTACATTTAGGTGCAATATTATACCCAGTACAAGCAGACCAGACCCTACAGTTATCTGGTATATTGGATCAACTGTCAAACAGAATTCAACTAACACCAGTTACACAGTTACAGCTTCAGAAACTGATCACGACAAGATAATCTATTGTAAGGCTTACAATCGACCATGGAACCAACCAGTGGTCTCTTTAAAACCCAAGTTATTAGTGAGAGGTAAAGTTGAAAAAATGTATAGGACAACTAATGAGAAATATGTATTGTTTATTTAGCTCACCACTTGATTCAGCAGCTTCAAGTGCACTGGAATGATGTTCCTGAATCAAGTGAACTAGATGTGGTTGAACATTACGTGATCACAGTTCTACAATATAAAAAGTAATTTATGGAGATGGAGGAAAACACCTCTTAAATCCTGATTTTATTATTTGACCATGCTGATATGAGTGAAAAATTGTTGAATGGGCCATAAAAAATTAAACATAATGGACAAATGTCCAGACTTCAGTCAGTCAGTCAACCTTTAGTGTACACTCTTGAGGGCATAACTTTGATCCAATCTTCATGAAACATTGTAGAATAATTATATCACCTTAAAACTTAGACGAAGTTAAAAAAAACTGGCTTAAACTACTGGGCACATTTTTGATCCTATTTAAAAAAAATCGAAACAACAAAAAAAAACAATATCGTATATCTACCACACAAAGTTAAACTCATTTCAGGTCTAAAACTAAAACTCTATGCCAAAGCTAAGAAAACCTTGCATACACTCTAAAGGGCACATTTTTATCCAATCTTCATGAAACTTTGTCACACTGTTTATCTCAACAAAATCTAGAAAATATTTTTGGGTTAGATTAAATTGAAATCTAAGTCATATCTCAGAAAAAAATAATATTTGAACACTCTAGAGGGCACAGATTTGATTCACTTATCTTTAAATCTTTGTCAAAATATTTATCTTTATAAAATCTAGACTAAGGAAGATACTTGATAGAGTTGGATCAGAAACCATGTAGCTAGGTCTTAGACTAAACCTTGTGAGCACTAAAGAGGGCACATTTTAGATCTAAACCTTCATTTAACCTTGACAGAATGTCTATCACACCAGCCCCTGTAAACTTTTAAATCGACCACCAACGGTGGTCAATGTAAAAAATGAAATGCTTCCTGTGGTCAACTTGAGCAATTCCTGTCACTAGTTTCCATGGAGAAAACAGGGGTAACAGGGAAGATTTTTCTGGTCTCCAGACATATTTTAAAAATTAAAGAATGTCATGTTATCAGTTTTTTAGCACTTTTATGTGTACCCAAAATTGTATTTTAAAGATTGAAAGCATTTTTGAAACATTCAAATCCAATTATGGCACAATGCTTATACCAACAAAATCTGGACAAACTTTGAAACTAGGTCAGGTTGGGTCTAGTCAAAATCAAGGTCACTAGGTAAAAATAAAGAAATATCTTCTGTACACTCTTGAGGGCACAGTTATGACCCAAGCTTCATTTAACTTTGTCAAAATAGTAATCTCAATAAAATCTTGACTTACTTAGATACTGGATGAGGTTGGATAAAAACAAGGTCACTAGGTCAAATCTGAGAAAAGAATTACCTATATGTACACATTATAATAGAGGGCACAATTTCCGTTTGATCGTCATTAGAAGTGGCACAGATATTTATCCCAACAAAATCTATATCTAATATGAACTGGGTCAGGTGGGTCTTAAATGATGTCACTGGGTTAAATCTTAGAAAAAAACTTTGTGCACAAACTAGAGGGCATAACTTTGAATCAATCAACATAAAACTTAGTCAAAATGTTCATCTCTAGACCATATTGGAACGTTGGGTCAAGCTTAGGGATGGGTATCGCAATTGAAATCTGTATCACGATATGTATCAAAAAAATATTGATAGCTTTAGCGTAAGAAGTTAAGGTCAGTTCATCTGTGTTTTAAACTATCAAAAACAAGTATGAATAGCTGCAACTGTTTAATAAATAATAATCAAGAATCCTCACAAATTTCAACAAAAAAACCCTGAGATGTTGTTGTTGTTTTTGATGTTGTTGGAGATCTTGGAATTTGAAAAGAAAGTTGGATGGTGCCGACCCAATTTGTTTCTGAGATTCCTGGTACCCCTGCTAGTGGCCGCTGAATTGGACAAGTATGTGGCTGTATTTTCATCCAACATGTCGTTACTTGCTCTTTTTATAGGCCCTTTTTATAATTCCAAAATGCTGTCATCTTGCAACTTGTCTGTTTGTGTTGATAACAATGATAAATTCATCGGATGTCACCATATTGGATTTTGTATCCAGGCAACTGCTATAATTCATAAAAATAAGTTTTCCCATCATAGAACATCGTAATATTTTTAAATAACTTTTTTTGATTTTAATTTTGATCTATTTATGTTTCAAAATATAAATTCCGGCAAAAAAGTTTTTGATCAATTACTTACCACATTTCCCAGACATATAAGGAAAAATAAGAATGTTTCCGAGTGAACCAATACAACATGAGCATGTCGCCATATATCTTTTTCAACCAAAACTCACATAAATTTGGCGGGGATATTAATTTGTTGTCGAATTTGCTGGTTCAGAATAAGGTCATGTTACATGTCAAATTAGAGGGAATTACACATACAACAGCATGGGAGCAAATATTTTGCTGGAAGTCACACCCTCTACCCTGGGGAATGGGGTTAAAAGGTCAAAACATTTTTTTTTATATCTGAAAGTAGTCATTCTGTATAGAAGAAGTGTATAGAGCATAGAGCACCATGGAAGCACATCATCTATTGGTACACACACACCCTCCACCCCAGAGGTAAGGTCAAAGTGCAAAATATTTTTCTTTTCTTAAAGTAGTCATGTTAGGTATCAAATTAAACGGAATAGAATATAGAGCTTCATGTTTACAAATATTCTATCCTTACACACACCATTTACCTGTAGGGTATATAAATTCAATGAATTTGCCTTGTTTGACTTGGATTTGCCAGGCAATACGTACGCATTATTATAATAGTAACTTGAGCTGGAGTACTGTATCACGTCGAGTTGATGAGGTCATACCATCGGATCACGTGTAGAGGGTGATCCGATGGTATGATCTCATCCACAAGATGTGATATAGTATGCCAGATCAAGTTACTATTATAATAATATTTTTATTATAGTCCTTTTTCCGACATTATTCTGATTTCATAAGTTGTTTTGGTCTTTATCCAGAAAAAAAATGGGGGAACGTTTGCCGTTGCGATTCGTTTCTTGACGTCACGTCATCATGTTTCTGTCTCTGGTTCCATGCTTGAAATTTACTTTACGCAACGTCTCCGCAAAACAGGTAACCGACATTAGCCTCGTTTTAAAGGATAGTGATATGGATTCAGAAAACCTCAGTTAGTTGATCTGGCTTTCTGTATCAGATGACCAGAAAACAGACAGTTCAAATGTTGTATCATTTATAGGTATATATTAAATGAATTAGAATTCTTGTTGAATTTTGTTCATATTATCACTCTTGGGCCAAAAGTGTCAACACCTGGGGGTGGGGAGGAGGTGGGGTGATGAGTTGTGTGGCCAATTACTTCTACGAGATACCAATGGATAAGAGGTTTTAAACTAAAATTTGGTGCACAGTTCAGGGCCACTTGACTCTCTTGATTCAATATAGTTCATATGACTTCTGCACAACTTAAGAAAGACAATATTCTTCTTGTGAAATTTATCATATATTTGTAGTTACTTTTAAAATAGCTTGTTTACGCTTTTATATTTCAGTTCCTGTGCCTTATGTACAGCTTAAAATGGGCAGCCTACCAGTCGGTGGTCAGACACGTCCAGTTACAGCTGGTAGTCCTGTCCCACTTAATTGTATACCTGGATTTAGCAGGCCAAGTGCTACGATAGACTGGTACATCCAATCAAGTCAGCAACAGACACATGTACATACTCAGACATTTCCAAATACAGAATATATATTAACAGCTGTAAAAGATAATCATCTGAATCAGATATTTTGTCAAGCCTATGTTCCAAGACAGATACTGAAAGCTGAATCAGCTAAACTCACATTATATGTTAACGGTAAGTACTTTTTACTGCAATCAAGTATAGCATTTTTTTCTGTGCTTTTTTAAAATTGAAATGAAGTCTGGAACACAGAAGCACTCTCTAAATAAGGAGCAGTACTGGGCATTTTGTTTAATGACAGTAATAGCCAAGGTAATTTTCTTTGAAATTGATTAGTATGACAGTGTTGAGAATTTCATTGTGTTTGTATGGTAGACTCATAGGGATCATGTCTCCATACGTGTCATTGTCATAATACAGGTCAAGATTTGTCAACCCAAGAAAAGGAATGTTCACCAAGGCAAAGCATCGGTAAACATCACTTTTAAAGGTTTACTCATCCTGATGTTAGCCGAAAAAGAATGAACCAATTGTTTCTTTTCCTTTTTGTTTTATCAAGTCTATTCATATGTATACATTTTCTCAAGTGCATATAAAAAAGTTTATTTAACAATGGCTTTTCAAGTTTCTGAAACTCTTATAAGACATTTTAAATAATTGTTCTCATATTAATAATAAACAAATTCTTAATTAAAACATTGATCTATGTAAGAAGATGTCCGGTTCTGACTTAAAGACTTATCTATTGATGAGATGGTAGGGGCCTGATTCTTTGGCTGTTTGTCAGGGCCACCGGGGTTTACCTGTTGGATTTCTTTGCTCCGGTATTCAGTTTTATTTACTGTTGAGTCCTTTTCTTTGCTCTATCTCCTTTTTAAATCTTGATTTATATGTTCTGGGAGGTGATGCATTGATAAGTAAGGAGTCTTTCATGCAAACCAAATATCTATGTGTCTTGATCACATCTGATTTAATGGTGAATATTTTACTGACCGTTTCAAGGTGGTACTTCTATTGTGGATCTTTTATGTGTTTTCAGTCTTGTGTTTACTATGCCTTTGTGCGCGTCTGTTTATTTGTGCCTTGTGGTCACCTGCTGGGAAAGGGCTGACCTCTTGGCTCTCGTTTGTGGAGTCTAACTGTGAGTTTGTCACTTTCCCATTGGTATCCTGGGTCAGGTGTGGTACTTGATTCTATCGATTCCTGATCTTTGCACCCTTACTTACTCTGTAAAGGCGTGAAATCTCACTAAAAGTCATTTGTGAAAAAGTCAAATTTTCAATCTGTGATTTTTGCAATAACTGTCGTGACTATGAATGGACATACATATATGCTATTCAAAAACAAACTTAATGATGCTTAAACCAAGGTACAAAGAGGAGATAAGTATGTCTTAATAAGTAAAAATAACTAACCGAAAAATTGTATATTTTGATACTAAATCAGTTGAAGGGCTAAAAAGTAAGATTTTTATTAATTCCTCAACTGTGTTTTACCATGAAAGAATGTAAAGTTGATTTTTCTAACAATATATGATTTGATCTGTTAGTTTAGTATTCCTGCACACTACTTTAGCGTGCACAACGCAGTTTATACTTCCAATTGTAAATAGACTATTGGGATTATTCAATGTTTTTAGTATGAAAGTATGTTCCCCACCTTCACCCAGCTTCCTACTTACATTTTATTGTGTAAATTTATAATATGTGTTTATCTTTCAAAGGATTAGCTGGGTCAAGATGGGGAAAATACTTTAATATTGAAATATTAAAGCTATAAAATTGCTCAGAAGTCGACAGTTTGTTCCCTGCAGAAACGTGTCAAAGTCTTTCTATATTATGTCTATAATACAGATTAATACCGTTTTTGTACTTTTGTTGACAAATGAAAATATCGTAACAACAGAAAATATGAAAAATAAACAATCTGAAAATGCAGAAGACAAAATCTCCGCAGATTTTTGGAAGTTTTCGCCATACTTAATAATTGAAATACTGAGCATGCGGAAAATATTTCATAACAAGCTGTCATTCACAGGAGCTGGCTTCCTGAATTGATTAGGTCACCTGTCACGAAGTGACAAGGTGAGCTTTTGTGATCAGTCTTTGTCTGTCCATTAACAATTTACTTAAACAACAACTCCTCTTAAACCGCAAGCCCAATTTTAAAATAATCCTCGGGTGGCCCTCTACCAAAATTGTTCAAATGGTTCCAGTCCGTAACATATCTAGGTCATAGAGGCTAAAAATAGATTTTCGAGATGAAAACTTTAAAAATCTTCTTGTCTAAAACAAGAAAGCCTAGGGTCAAAAATGGCCCCGCCCCTAGAGCCTTGATATTTGGTCTGTTGCATTGCCTGGTGGTCCTCTACCAAGATTGTTCAAATATTGCCCCTGGGGTCAAAAATGCCCCACCCAGGGGGGGTCACATGTTTTACATAGGCTAATATAGGGAAAACAAGGAAAATATTCTTGTCTGAAACCAGAAGGCCTAGACTATTGATATTTTGTATTTAGCATCACCTAGTGACCTCTGCCAAGTTTGTTCAAATTATAGCCCTGGGACTAGAAGTGGCCCCGCCTAAGGGGTCACATGTTTTACTTAGGCTTATATAGGGAAAATGTAAAAAAAAATCTTCTAGTCTGAAACCACAGGGCCGAGAGCCTTGATATTTGGCAATTAGCATCACCAAGTGGACCTCTACCAAGTCTGTTCAAATTATGACCCTGGGGCACAATATGGGTCCATCCTGGGGTCACATTTTTGGCAGGGGCCCATCTAGGGAAACATAAAGAAACTTGTCTGAAAACACAAGGGCTAGAGCCTTTATATTTGGTATATTAAAAAATGTGTGTGCTGGGGGGAGGGGGTAGGGTCTTGTTATGCACTCAAAGACTGACTACGGAAGAGACTAGCTTAATCGCCCTACACCAAATGGTTAAAATCATTTCCTTTTTTTAAACAAGACTGATGCACATATTACAGGTGAGCGATTCAGGGCCACTATGGTCCTCTTGTTTATATTGTGATCTGCAAACAGATTGGTTTTAAGGGCTGCTAAAACCATTGCATATCATTGCTACACCACAAAGAATCAGTTTGCATTCACAGATGCAATCGTTTTATAGTTGATAGCTTGAAACTATGTAAAATACCACTCAAAATGGAATGGTGGCTCTCCATTGGAAATTGCGGTAGAGTGTATGGTTTAATTTGACAAAGTGTTTGTAGTACACACTACTGAATTATAGATCGAGTAATACAACGTATGGAGACCATTTTGCGCGTAAATTTTCTATGTTAATTATAATTTTATAAAGTATCGAAGACTTTAGCACTGACTATTTGACTGATAAAACAAAATGTGTAGTAGCTATTTGAACAACGAGGGTTACGTCACGGACAGGCACACATGAAATGTTTCCCTACAGGAGCCTCGCAATAATTTGCAGTTCGTATAGAAATTGTTTTTGTCACGTTATCTTTCTAGTTGTGGCATTAATACTAGCATATTTGCAAATAATCATTCTTCATGAATACTGCAGTCTACATTCTACTTCAGTTTATATAACGGCGTGTAAATGTATATTTTGCCACGGAAACCCAATGTTTACATATCGCCAGATGATATTCTCATAGGTCCTGAAAAGACCTGCAAATTTATCACTAGTCTTTAGTCCAGATTCGACTTAGCCTCACCTACCTTTCTTCGTGCTTTCCGATGTTAACACTACATATTGATCCATTAAAAGTTCCGCCCATTGTGTAATTTTATCACTAGCGAATACTGTTTGTGTGTTGTTGTTGTGCTTTTTAACGGACCACGTATCGTCTTTCTTGCACATGGTACCAAGGAACAATACGCATGCACAAATATACTGACCTTTCGGTCAGACGCATATTATTAGTTTTCCGTAAATATCTGTTAAATTTTATCAGGTCACTCGAAGATAAGAATAGTACTAAACTCATAGAATTTATACAGAAGCATATTTTCGTTGTACTTTGCACCTAGATGACTTAGAATTGATGAATTAATTGTTCTAAAACAGCTTATTTATTTTTGGTAAGAAAAATGCTCGATTTTGAGTCATTTTATAGCTTTAAGAGTTGCCATTAAAATATTGTCTATTTACAATTGGAAATATTGACTGCATTTGCACACTTAAACTGATTAGACTGATTGAATCAGATATTGTTAGTTAAATTTATTACTATCTTTGATGGTAAAACACAATTGTGGAATAAAAGCATTTTTGCAGTCAGTCAGCAGTGTAAAAAACTTAACGTTACCCTGTCCACGGCTAAATTTAGATCTATATAATTTAGCTGTCTGGCAGCAGTAAAAACAACTTAATGTTATCCTGTCCTCAGTCCTGAGCTTTTAGCTCATCCATCATGGGTAACCATCAAGAGCAATCACAACCTGTAAAAGCTAGTTTCAGCCAATCAGAGGAGGTCTTTTATAGGAGTCAAATAACAATGTCCCTGGTGTCACACTTTCGGTTTCTGCTCAATAACTTTTGAAGAGACTCACCAAATTCATTTAAAATTTATAGAAGGGTAAAGGGCTGTAAGATACAGGTCAAGCTTGATTTTAGAGATCAAAGAGGAACAGATAAGGTGTCTTTTAGGAGTATTAAAGCAATTGAATTTGTAAAAAAAACAATTGTTTTCAAAATAATGGGGTAACAAAAAGCAATTCAATTAAAAAAATTGAAGCTGCTTGAAATTTGAATATGTCCCAAGCCAACCAAAGAATCCATTCTCTTTAATGAATGAATACTGTAAATTTTCACGAGGTTTATTACCAATTACATCAAATGCTAATCTGTTTCTCTACTCAAAGACCTCTTTTGAAAAAACAAAATCCTTTCTTCTACAACGTAGATTAGGTATGAAAAATGCAATTTCAAAACTATTTGTGGGGTAAAGAGTTTTTTTAGGCAATTGTATCTGAATAAAAGCACTACATAATTATCTGGTGGGATAAATACCCAATTGAACTGAAAGCTTATCTGGAGCCCTGTGATCATCTGCAAAACTTTGACTAAGTTACCTGCATACCTCCCATAATCTTTGAGATAGGAATCTCAAAGTTGGTGTGTGGATGCATCTTGGGATGGCCGAATGTTGCATACCATATTCGGGTCACTGTAACCTTGACCTCAGACACCTAGTTTTTAGCTCACCTGTCACGTAGTGATAAGGTGAGCTTTTGTGTTAGGTCTTTGCCAGTCTGTCGTCATCCATCTCCTTCTGTTAACAAAAGACTTAAATGACAACTCCTCCTGAAGCCCTTGTCCATTTTTGAAATAATTTCACACATATAAGCCTTGGGTGTCCCTCTACCAAAATTGTTCAAATTGTTCTGGTCTGTTGCATATCTAGGTCATAGAGGCTAAAAATAGATTTTCGAGATGAAAACCTTAAAAAATATTCTTGTCTGAAACAAGAAAGCCTAGAGCCTCGATATTTGGTATGTAGCATCACCTACCAAGTGTGTTCAAATTACAGCCCTGGGGCCAAAAATGGGCTCGACCCGGGGGCCAAATACTTTACGTAAGCTTATATAGAGAAAACGTGAAAAAATCACCTTGTCTGAAACCTCAAGGCCTAGACTCTTGATATTTGGCATGTAGCATCACCTAGTGGACCTCTACAAAGTTTGTTCAAATAATGCCCCTGTGGTCAAAAATGACCCTCCCCTTGGGTCACATGTTTTATATAGGCTTATATAGGAAAAACATGAAAAAAATCTTCTTGTCTGAAAAAACAAGGATTAAAGCCTTGATATTTAGTATGTAGCATCACCTCATGGACCTCTACCAAATTTGTTCAAATTATGTCCCTTGGGCCAAAAATTGGCCCACCCCGGGGGGTCACATGTTTTACTAAGGCATGTATAGGGGAAACGTGAAAAAATCTTCTTATCTGAAACCAAAAGGACTAGAGCCTTGATATTTGGTATGTAGCATCACCTAGTAGACCTCTACCAAGTTTGTTCAAATTATGCCCCATTGAGCCAAAAATGGGCCTGCCTGCCCAGGGGGTCACATGTTTAGGCTTATATAGGGGAAAAATGAAAAATCTTCTCATCTGAAACCACAATCGTGAGAGCCTTAATATTTGGTATGTAGCATCACCTAGTGAACTGCTACCAAGTTTTTTTTCAAATTATGCCCCTGGGGCCAAAAATGGGCCCACCCTAGGGGTCACGTGTTTTGCTTAGGCTTATATAGGAAAAACGTAAAAAAATCTTCTAGTCTGAAACCACAAGGGCTAGAGCCTTGATATTTGGTATGTAGCATCACCTCAGGGACCTCTACCAAGTTTGTTCAAATTATGCCCCTGGGGCCCCCAAAATGGGTCAGCCTCGGGGTCACATGTTTTACAAGGCTTATATAGGTAAACATGATAAAATCTTCTTGTCTGAAACCACAAGGACTTGAGCCTTAATATTCTGTCCACAAGAAGTAGGGGATATTGGGACATACAAATCTAAAAAAAAATCCTAATGTGTCGCATAAATAATTTTGTTGCAATATGTAAGCCAGTTTTCCTACGTAATTTGAGGACTGAAAATTTAATAATGTGACCTTATTGGTGTGCCAAAGATATTAGGAGGTCAAGACCCAAATTTCACAAAAAAAAGTATCAAAATTTCTGACATGCTTTCGAAAATGCATGCTAAAGATGCATTTTGGATATCATTGTTTTTTATGTGTTTTTTTTCATGTACCATAATTGTTATTTCTAGCAAATAGCGTGGTTACAAAAATGTAAAAAATGGCACAATTCACTAAAAAGTGGTAGATTTTTGCCTCACATTCCTGAAATCGAGGAAAAAGAGATCAAAACAAATTCTCAACATAAAAAATAATGAACAACGGATATTTTCTTTTAAAAAAAAATAGCCATTGCATAATCTGCCAACGTGATATCCAAGTGTGAAAATTGAAAGGCTACCCCTGGTCTAAATATGGTTGTCTCAGGAACGCGTGACCAGATTAATCCTAGAAAATTTTATTCATATTGTCAGTTAGATGATTTGGATTATTAATATTAGCTGTTTCAGGTTTATGACATTAGTTTGGTAAATGCTATGCTTTATATTATTGGAATATCCCCTACTTTTTGTGAACAGTATATTTGTATGTAGCATCACCTAGTGGACCTCTACCCAGTTTGTTCAAAATATGCCTCGCTCAGGGGACAAAAAGGGTTATATAAAATTAACTTTTTAGGTGAGCTATTGTGATTGGTCTTTGTCCGTCGTCTGTCCGTCTGTCTGTCTGTAAACTTTTTCTTTAAACAACAAATTCTGAACCACTGGACCAAATTTCATATGACTTCACAAAAATGTTCCCCATAATGCCCTCTTCAAAATTGCATAAATTATTCTGTTCCACCAAACAGGAGGGCTGCCAGAGCTCCAGATAAGAAATCTTTTAAACGACATCTCCTGAATCACTACAAAATTGCACAAATGGTTACGCTCTGCTTAACAAAAGGGCTGCTGCTCCACCACACAGGAGGGCAGCCTGAGCTCCAGATAAGAAATCTTTTAAACAACATCTCCTACTGAACAACTGACCAATATTCAATATAATTTCACAGAATTGTTCCATCTGATGCACTCTACCAAAATTTCACAAATGGTTCCACTCCACTGATCAGTCTTTCTCAGGTGAGCGATCTAGGTCCCAAAGGCCCTCTTGTTCAGAGTATGGTCATGTTGCATATCAAATTAAGAATGAATCATACAATAATATGCTAGCAAATGTTTTGCTCTTACACCGATCCCCAGATGGTGTCAAAAGGTCAAACTTTTTTTCTGAAGATTGTCATGTTACATATCAAATTAAAAGGAAAGACTTGTAGAACATTAGGCAAGTTTGACCTTATGCACACCTCTGACTTTTTGGCTGGGTATAAAGGCCAGACATTGAAATTGTACAGATAAGTATATTTTGATTGAACTTAGTGAAACGGTAGTCTTTGAATATGGTCGATGTGATACCCAAGATGATCTTAGGTGTTTGAGAAATGGGATTGATATTTGCGGTTAACATCCTCTCCTTGTGACAAGAACTCAAATAAGCGATCCAGGGCATATGGGCCCTCTTGTTAGAATAATCGTGTCTATATCATATTATTGTGTACCATCCTTGATCACTGTGACCTAGACCTTTACCCCTGACCTAGTTTCTAGAATCTGCATTGAGTCTGGTGCATATCTCTTATATATTATTTGAGGTAGGAATTTCAAATTTGGTGTGTGGATGCATCTAGAGATGGTGAAGTGTTGTGTACTATTTTTGAGTCACTATGACCTTGACCGCTGACCTAGGTTTTAGAATTTTGTGTCCAGAGCATATCTCTTATATTATTTGAGGAAAGAATCCCATATTTGGTGTGTGACATTTAAGGTCACTGTAACGTTGACCTCTGACCTAGTTTGTTAGAATAAACGTGTTCAGAGCATATCTCTTATATTATTTGAGATAGCAACCTCAATTTTTGGTGTGTGGATGCATCTTAGAATGATGGAGTGCCACATACCACCCTAGTGTAACTTTGATCTTGACCTCTGGCCTAGTTTCTAGAATCAGTGTGAAGGCTGTTGCATATCTCCTATATTTTTTGAGGTAGGAATTCCAAATTTAGTGTGTGGATGCAGCTTTAGATGGCAGAATGTCACATACCATTTTCGGCCATTGTGACCTTGACCGCTGACCTAGGTTTTAGAATTTTGTGTCCAGAGCATATCTCTTATATTATTTGAGGAAAGAATCCCATATTTGGTGTGTGACATTTAAGGTCGCTGTAACGTTGACCTCTGACCTAGTTTGTTAGAATAAACGTGTTCAGAGCATATCTCTTATATTATTTGAGATAGCAACCTCAATTTTTGGTGTGTGGATGCATCTTAGAATGATGGAGTGCCACATACCACCCTAGTGTAACTTTGATCTTGACCTCTGGCCTAGTTTCTAGAATCAGTGTGAAGGCTGTTGCATATCTCCTATATTTTTTGAGGTAGGAATTCCAAATTTGGTGTGTGGATGCAGCTTTAGATGGCAGAATGTCACATACCATTTTCGGCCATTGTGACCTTGACCTCTGACGTATTTATTAGAATAATCATGTTGGGGGCATATCTCCTATATTATTTGAGGTAGGAATCCCAAATTTGTTGTGTGTGATTGCATTGTGGGATGGCAGAGTGTCATGTTCCAGTGTTTCGGTCAATATGACCATGACCTTGTTTCTAAAATAATCATGTCTCGAGCATATTCCTATATTATTTGAGATAAAAATAACAAATATGGTGTATGGATGCATCTTTGGCTGTTTATATGTCACATAACATTTTGGGGTTGCTGTGACCTTGAAATATGACCTATGTTCTAGAATAATCCTGTATGGAGCATATCTCTTATACTATTTGAGGTAGGAATCACAAATTTGATTTGTGGATTCATCTTGGGACGGTTTAGTTGTGCATACCATTTTTTGGTCACTTTGACCTGGCGTTGACTGTTGACCTCATTTCTAGTTTTTCATGTCTGGAGGGTATTTCCCATATTGCAAATAACATTCCTCAAATGTGTCTTATGCTAGACGGATTTCTTTGGAGGCATTTTTCATGTTACTCTTACTTGTTTTGTTTGACGTAGGGTTTGCCAGGTGATACACCAGATCCTCAGAATTGAGGGTCTTAATGGGGTACCTCTGAAATCGCTACTCAGTAAAATTGGGGCCCAAAAGTCGCTAGGCAGTCAAATTTAGACCCAAAAAATGCTAATCAGTATTATTTAGGCCCAAAAATCGCTTATCAGTAAACTTTTTGGCCCCGAAATCAGAATTCAGTAAAATTTAGACCCAAAAATTAGCAATCAATAAAGGTTTACTGTAAAACAAAGTAAAATAACTTTTTTCCATCGAATTCGCTAACCGTTAAAACACATCATTCCGCAATTCAGTAATTTTTTTCACCCAAAAATCTCATTATACTTTTAGGCCGAAATTCGCTAATCACTAACACCTCTCACTCTGCTATTCGGTAAAGTTAACCCTAAAAATTCGCTAACCGTTAAATTTTAGGGCCAAAATTCGCTAATTGTTAAATTTTAGGACTATAATTTGCTAATCAGTAAACCCCATTGGCGCCTTCAGATTTATAATTTTATTCTCACAGCATGTTCGACACCTATGATTCAGGGTCAGATAAGGGTGGGTTATTTGTTTTCATTCATTTTATTATATGTATTGCAGGTTTTTCTATATCCAGAAGAACACTGCATTAAATGCCCAAGATATGCACATATTTCATATATTTTTTGATAGATTTCTTGCATGTGTGGCTATACATGTAAGAATAATTCAATAGTTTGGTATAGTGGAATTTATGCAAGGAGCTAGAGTTAACAAGAAGCATACGCCATAATCATTTTGATTGGAAGCATTATTAGTTTTCAGAAATGACAACAATTCACAATAGATGCGTAATGAGCATTAAGCAACATTTTCTCCTAAACCACGGTTCCAAATTCAAAATGATTTCATAGAATTGTTCCTCATGCCCTCTACCAAAATTGCATAAAGGGCTCCACTCCACTGAACAGGAGTGCCGCCAGAGCTCCAAATAAGAAATCTTATAAACAACACCTCCTGACCCACTGGACCAAATTTAAAATAATTTCACAGAAATGTTCCTCATGATGCCCTCTCCTCAATTTGCACAAATGGTCTTGCTCTGCTGGAAAGGGGCTGCCGATGCTCTAGATAAGAAAGATCTTTTGGGACCATCAGATTTCTACAAACAAGGGGGTCCTAGGTTCCTGGATCTCTCAACTGAGTCCTGCCACATAAGTATATTATGCATTGGATTGTGGCTAAGGATATAAAATATATCTATTTTAGCTCTGGTAGCCATGTTGATCAGCCAAGCTGAACCTTCTGATCAATTTCGGTAGAGGGCAGTATGAGGACCATTTCTCTGAAATGATTTTAATTTTGGACCAGTGGTTCAAGAGAAGATTTCATTTTCAGCAATATTGAATATTATATAACTCATTTTGTACTAATGGACTTTGATACTGTTAAGTCAGGATGGTATATTGCATAGATTGAGCATTTTTAATAGATGAGGAGTAAATATGTTGTTAAATATGCATGGAATGCAATATGGGCTATGGCAGAATAACAAAATTTTACAAAATGTTAAGTTAAATTGGTTGTGTAGTTAAACGTCAAAATGCAATGTAAAATGCGCAGGTTCGCGCTAAATAGTGTTGCCATGACAACAGCTGTACTGCACGCAGACAACTAACAACAAGTATGTTGTAATGAAGTTTATGATCACCCCTCGTATTCATCTTAATATGTGTTTCATTTCTAGCTTCTTAAAAATTCATCTGAGACATTGAAGTATCAAGGCAACACTCCTCCCACTGGTGAAGCACTGACAGCTGGGTACTTTTGAAAAGGAATAATTATTCTTGTTTCTTTTTAGTTAATGTGACATCTGTAACATTGAAATATGGAGAAAACACACCTTCCACTGGTGATACACTGGCCTTCACTGCTGGGAAATCTGAACCACTGACCTGTCCACCAAGTTTTTGTAGACCAGAAGCTACAATAGACTGGTACATTGGTAACAACTTCAAACAGAGCTCAACTAATACAACCTATAGTCTAAATGCTGTAAATGCTGACCACAATAAGCCAATTTACTGTAAAGGATACAATAATGTTACATCAGCATCTGAAATACCTGTGTCTAACAAACCAGTGTTATATGTAAGAGGTAAGAATCACTTTTAATAGTACAACCTATAGTCTAAATGCAGCGAGTACTGACCATAATGAGCCAATCTACTGCATAGGGTACAAATGTATATATAATGTTACAATAGAAGTTGAAATTGTGCCTTAAAAACCAGTGTTGTATGTTTTGACTGATTCATTCATTTCAATGTTACAGATTAGCAATTAAATAAAACATCACAGTGATATTAAATATATACAAAATATACATTTAAATGGTAAGAGTATCTTTTAACAGTATTTGAAGGCTTTAAATAATACAAACACACATGTAACATGTAGACTCTTTATTAAATAACTGATTACATGTATTATAAGCAGAATTTAAGACTTTAATTACAACTCTCCCGAAAAATTCAGGCAGGCCCTGTAAAAACTTTCTGAATTATTATTAGATGGATAATATTGATGACTTAATTCTGAATATCAAAACCAATACTTTTTTAAGTTAATAGTTGAATTTCATATAAAGTCAACCCTCTTTATAACGACCATGTTTGTCCCAAGCTATCTTTGAGGTTAAAGTGAGTTTGCTGTTATAAAGAAATGCCGACCAGTACCAGGTTTCCACATCATAATCATTAGGTAAAGGAAATTAATATACAAATGAATTTAAATGCTATTATTCCAAATGCATACATCAGTTAAATTTTATAATGCATCAAAATTCACAAAGCTTCACTCTTATCAAATGTGACAGATACCTGTTCATGCAAAAGACCTTGTCCTCATCACCAAATTGACTGCCACATAGTAAAAATTATATTATGATAAATTTATTTTCAATAGAAAATGTATATCTGTTCCCAGAACTTACTGATGGAGTCGTTAAGTGAATATTTCGTTATAAAGAGGGAATTTTAATGGAAACAGATCAATTCCCTGCAAATTAATATCGGATAGTGAATATTCTGTTATAAAGAGTGACGCTATAAAGAGTTTTGACCGTACACATAAATTGCTTACTACATTAAGAGCTAAGATTTTAAGAACACTACTGCTGTTGCAAAATTTATCCAACATTGAAAAGATTTGGCTGAGCAGAACTCCTGATGGCAAAAATGTCTTTTCATATGTTTAACTTTAAACACCCATTTCCAATGAACACTATTTGTTATTTTCTGTCTCATGCTTTCAGGGATACTTGCGCAAAATTATTTTAAATATTTTACAAAAGAATTTCATTAGAACCTCAGACAATTTAACAGCTTAAAATGTTTGTTTCTATTTTAGTGCAGAATACATGTAATATAAATGAGCCACAATCTGTGAAAACCAGCCTTAATGACGAAGTTGTCAAATTTTAGTTAATAACACACACTTAATCTACGAAGTGTTAAGAATTTATCAAACAAATTTTATGAAGTTATCTCCATTACTCTTGGAAATATGGTCTTTTGAAATTATACACTGTCTAAACTTTAACACACAACGTCAGAAACGTCATGACGTTACTAATGACGTCAAATTTAACTTTCTAATTTGTAGGCTTGTCGAGTGCATGAAAAAGATGCTATTCCTTGCTAACATATTTTTTATCATCCTCAGCATGTGTACAATGGAATTCGCAGAAAAACTGACACTGATTCAGTTTTGCCTAATGTTTACATGATCTGAAACAATTGACCATACTTTAATTATTTTGACAGTTGTTATGGTAAAGTTATTGCCATGGAAACATATGACATGTTAACGAAGAAGTTTAATCAGAAATATTTGCCAGTTTTATTCAACTATCCACCTGAAAAGGTTTTAAGGCAATATATCAACATGTCAAATTTCTTAATTTTCTGGTGTTTTTATACCCCGCCACACTTTAGTGTCGGGGTATTATGTTATACCTTTCGGTGTCTGTCCGTCCATCCGTCCGTCCGTCGGTCCGTCCGTCCGTGCTCACCATTTCTGATCGATAACTTGAGTATTTATTCACGGAATTATTTTAAATTTTGCATACATATTGTTATCGGCGATGAGTGGTATGGGATTGTTAATGGGCAAAATCCGTCCATTTTTAACGGAGTTACTGCCCTTTTTCGTATTGGAAAAATGGTTTCTGGCCTGTTATTCCTTTACTGTTCATGATATCTGAATGAAACTTCACAGATATGTTGCACATCAAAGGTTACATATTGTGACTAAGGACCGTCACTCTGACCTTCCCAGTTTGTGAGTTATCCGCCCTTGATAGGTCTGAAAAAAGGTGTTGACCTATTGTTCCTTTACTATATGGAATATCTGAAAATAACTTCACAGATATGTTTCACATCAAAGGTAACATATTGTGACTAAGAACCGTCACTCTTACCTTTCCCGTTTATGAGTTATCCACCCTTGATTGAATTAAAAAATGGTTTTTACCCGTAGTTCCTTTACTATTAGGAATATTTAAATGAAACTTTACAGATATGTTTCACATCAAAGGTTACATACTGTGACAAAGAACCATCACTCTTACCTTTCCAGTTTATGAGTTATCTGCCCTTGATTGATCTGAAAAATGGTTTTTGACCTGTAGTTCATTTACTATATGGAATATCTGAATGAAACTTCAAAGATATGTTGAACATCAAAGGTTACATACTTTTAGTAAGGCCGTCACCCTTACCTTTCCAGTTCATGAGTTATCTGCCCTTGATTGATCTGAAAAATGGTTTTTGACCTGTAGTTCATTTACTATATGGAGTATCTGAATGAAACTTCACAGATATGTTGACAATCAAAGGTTACATATTGTGGGTAAGGATCGTCGCTCTTACCTTTCCAGATTGTGAGTTATCCACCCTTGATTGATCTGAGAATTGGTTTTTGACCTGTAGTTCATTTCAGCCGTCCGTGCTCACTGTTTCCGATCAATAACTTGAGTATTTATGCACAGAATTTTTTCAAATTTTGCATACATATTGTTATTGGGAATGAGTGGTATGGGATTGTTAATGGGCAACATCCGACCATTTTCGATGGAGTTACTGCCCTTTCTCCCTTTAAAAAATGGTTTCTGGCCTGTTATTCTTTTACTGTTTATGATATCTGAATGAAACTTCACAGATATGTTGAACAGCAAAGGTTACATATTACAACGAAGGACCGTCACTCTTACCTTTCCAATTCATGAGTTATCCGCCCTTGGTTAATTTGGAAAATGTTTTTGACCTGTAGTTCCTTTACTATATGAAATATCTGAATGAAACTTCACAGATATGTTTCACATCAAAGGTTACATATTGTGACTAAGGACGTCATATCACTGTCTATCTCAGTTCTGTTGCTATTTAGGCATTATATATCTCACAAAATAACTTTTGGTGCCCCCAGCAGTGGCGGGGTATTATGCAGTGCTTGCGGTGATTTTATTCAAATGAGTTTTACATAAATGGTCCTAAATGTCATTAAAGCCTGTCTGACACAGAACACGGTTGGTCACATGGTTCCAATACGGATTACTCGGTTATACAGGGATTGACTGATACGAGTATTGAGCTCAAACTGGCCTTGGGATGAGCTGGTACGATTTAGACTCGAATGTAGCACGAGTATGTACGAACAAAGCACGGATATACTCGATCAAGCAAGGTTTGTCACAGTTTGCACACAATTTGCAAAACCATTTTAATACGATTGTTGTATAGTTCAAAGTACGGTCTGTTACGGCCTAGCACAAATAAACACGACTTTTACTTGATTAACTGGACATTAACAGTATTTACATACGGTTCCACCGACTTTTGTTCGAGTTCCATTCCATACGATTTATATAAGATATTGACATGGTTGAGCTCACTCGTGGGGTGAACTTCTTGTGTGGTTTTATATACCGTCTCGTACGGTCTCTCACGGTCTTTAACGGTCTCGTACCGTCTCACACGGTCTCTCACGGTCTTGTACGATCGCTAATACGATTATACACGGACATGGCACCCGTGTCCGTTTTTTAAAAGTTTTAAAAATCATACACAACTTTCATGGATACACCCGAATGGCCCGAGTGTAATTCGGATAAGGCCAGGAATGGTTCAGTTGTATGAATGGTTTCCATGGACGGCCAACCGTATAGGCTGTGTATTCTGTGTCAGAAAGGCTTAAGGCAGGGTTTTACAGATCATGGCTTGAATATATATTGTTTTTTCTCTTTCATTTACATATCGTTTATTTTGACTTATAAATTTTAAAACTTTGTAGCACAGCTGCAGTCTTAACCCTTGTCCTACTGAACCCAGATATCCACTTGAAGCCATCTGATCAGGATCTGCACTGTTTCCATGTAGCCTCAGAATCCACTGTACTAAATGAAATTATGCAACTGAAACAGCTGGAAAATAGAAGTGAATGTGACATATTAATTAATACAGCAGGATAAGGGTTTTGGTTTTGCCATTGACAATAGTAATTGAGTCCTCAACACAACTTTCTCATGCTCATTGCAGTTACTGCAGCAGTACCTTCAATTTTGAATGAATCAACTGATGGTTTGATCCTACTTGATGGAGACCCCTCTACAATTCAGTGTCAGTCAACACATACACGACCAGCAGCTACCATCACCTGGAAGATAGGGAGTAGTGTTCTCTCTGACACTGACACAAGAGAAGTAACTGAAGCTGGAGGACTTGTATCAATTGTTAGTACTGTGTCTTTGGTTGCACAACAAGTATTTCATAATACTGATATCATCTGTCAGTCCAAGATAAATGGGCAAACTGGCGCCGCCCCCGAAACAAGAAAACTACTCAAGGTCTGGTGTAAGTATATCCTATCTAATTTTTTGCTCACCTGAGTGAAAGGCTCATAGGTGAGGTAATAATGTACCAATGCATTACGCTTCAAATATTATGCATCTATTGTAAAGCTTGCCAGAAAGAGCAATTCAGACAATCAGGATCTACAATGTTTGAGTTTTAACATCAAAACCCCCGTTTTCATTATTATTAAGATAATTATGATTTTGTTGGACGTACACATGTACACTTTTCATCGCTTCATAGAGATGTAACTTTTCTGTTAGTCGAGCAATTTTGATCACTTTTGTTTGAGACTACTTTTTCAAACAAGATCTTATCATTAAAATGTGATATCTGTAACCAATTTATTCTCCTTTAATACACATTGAGGTTTGATTAAATTAAGATATGCACCCATGGTGTTACATGTATGTTATTTGTTTTGAATTTTCTCAGGCTATGAGTTAAGAGGGCGTTACATGAAATTAATTTTCTTATATCTCAACTAAAACATATGTTGTGAGTACTTAAAACCCAACTCAATGAGATGATTCTTAAAAAATGTATCAATGAGATGGTTCTTTTGAGCATTCAAGCCATGATAAAAATATAAGAAAGAAAATATTGACAATTTTATGCTGAACTTTTGTTTATCTAAACTTGAGGATCTTATAGAAAGTAGAAAACAGACAACTTCTTATGTGAAATATACCTTTACCAAAACAGCATCCTTATAGATATAACAATCAAACTTTACTGATTTTTTTTTATTATACCCCACAAACTTTGTTTGTGGAGGGTATACTGTTTTCATCTTGTCCGTCTGTCGGTATGTCCGTCTATCTGTAACATTTTATTTCTTTAATATCTTGAAGAGTCATAGCTGGAATTTCATCAAACTTTGCAAACATGTTTATATATGCAAAGCAAATACTTTTACAAAAAACAATGGCAAGGGGCCAATTCTATTAGAATTATTTCCCTTTGTAGTTCTAAATGGCTTTTTATATAGTGTTTTAATGCTTCTGCTATTATAGTGCATACACAGGCCGGTCAACTCCTACCACATCTTTTGAAGGAGCAATTTGATACTTTGCCTATATAATGTAGACACATTGAACATATGCATGTAGGAGTTTGGTTAAAAACAACATTTTTTTGGATAAAATAACAGTTATGAGAACTAAGACAATGATTCCCTAATAGGGCTTTTCTATATGCATAGATAGTGCCTTTATCATACATAGGCCAATCAACTCCTACCACAACTTTTGATTCAGCAATATGATACTTTGTCTTTACAATGTAGACACATTGAACATACCCATTTGATACTTTGTCTTCACAATGTAGAAACATTGAACATATGCATGAAGGAGTTTTGTTAAAAAATGAATTTTGACAAAATGACATCTATGAGAACTAAGACATTTTTCCCTAATATGGCTTTTGTATATGCTTAGATAGTACCTTCATGGGCTGATCAATTGCTACTACAGCTTTTGATAGAACAACTTGATACTTTGCCTTCACAAAATAGATAAATTGAACATATGCATGAAGGAATTTGGTTTCAAATTTGACAAAATGACAGCTATGAAAGCTTAGACAATTTTCCAATATTAGCTTTGATATATAGAACTTTCAGGTGTAAATATTTTTGTATGGCTGATTTTAACAATTGTTCTAGATTGCAAGCTTAAAGATCAATAGCACAGATTCTACTGAAATCTTGTTTTCAAAACTAATGTCTGCTGGTTTATACAATCACTTGCCAAAACTAAGTTTTTTCACTGACCTTTACTGTGCAGGCCGTATCTAATAAGCATTGCTTATTGACTTTTTCATTGAAATTTGCTATTTATACTAGGGTGAGCAGCATAGATCTTTCTCATTGTTTTTGTTTGATATTATGGCATCCTGATTTTCCCTCAAAGATGCTGGTAAAGCCATGGAATACTCTGGCCAAGTTGAAAGGATTTGGTAGCACAATGAAATTTCAGTACTACTGTACGGGATCGCACAGCACAGTGGGTAATGGATGTGATTAATTGACTGCAGATTCAGGGGTCGAGAGTTTGATTTCAGCCTGGTCCCATACTTTCAAAGAGACTGATCATGAAATAATTTCTATGGTCATTCTCCCTTCTGCTGATTCATTGAAGACAAGAAGGTTGTTACTCCCATTGTGGGAGTCTGTAATTGTTCTATGTTTTTTTGTACGTTACTTTTTGTCCATTCTTGTATTGCAATCATCTTGATGGGGAAGAGTGAGCTGCTTGCTTTGCTTAATTTGTCTTCCTGGTGTCTCGTGATGGTTGGGCGACTCTTCCTCGCGGTGCGTTGGGGTTGTCTGCAGTTTGTGATTGTGGTATTTCCTGATCATACTCACTTACTATTTTTGTTGTCAGCTACAAGCGAAAGTATGTGCACGAAGTACCTGTATACTGCTTGTTCATGTTTGCCCATGAAAAAGTGTGATTGACCAACCCAACATGATCATAGCTGTTGCCTGGGACGTAAAGCAACAAACCAAACCAAAACAATATTACTGTGGACAAATGATATTATTGTGACCATTTATTATGGATCATAAAGTTATGGGTCGATCACCTAAAAGAAATACATTGCACAGGCACAAAATTTTGCACTTATGTATGCAGTGCATTTCCTGTGTATTTTCTAGCTTTGAATCAGTTGTAAAGGGGCCGGTACTCACCTTTGACAAAGAAGTCTACCTAAAATGTTATTTTTAGCTCACATGAGCCAAGTTTACCAGTCACTCCGGCGCCTGTCCGTCGTCCGTCCGTCTGTCAACATTTTCAAACATCTTCTCCTCTGAAACCACTGGGCCAATTAAACTAAAATTTCATATGGGGACTCCTTGGGACGCGGAAATGACAGTTTAGTTCAAATGGTAATGGTCACATGATCAAGATCGCCACCACGCCCATATATGGTTAAACCCTTTAAAAATCTTCTTCTCTAGAACCAGAAAGCCGATGACCTTGAGACTTGGTATGTTGCATTGGGGATGTAGGACCTACCAAGCTTGTTCAAATGATGATCATATGTTGACATTGACCTAGTGAACGTCATGGTCACATTTGCTTCCTCAAGCATTTAAATTGGATGTGTGTTTTTTTGAAAAGTTGATTTTTTGAATACTGTTGAAGCAAAAGTCATTATTCTCACTTGATATGTTAAACCTAATGAGACAATTGCTGTAAATAAGTTTCTAAGGTCAAGGTTGACCTTTAACCTTTCAGCCAAAGTCGCTCAATATTGGTCCCATCAACATATAAAACATAGTTTTCTAAGAAACAACTTAGCCGATTGAACTCGAATTTCATGTGAAGACTCCTTTTAATGAGTTAGCCAAATTTATTTGAAATATTTTGGTCACATGACCAAGATGGTTGCCAGGCCCATATATGAAAAAACCTTTAAAAGTCTTCATCCCAAGAACCAGAAGGCCAATGACCTTGGGACTTGGTATGTAGCCTTGGTGATGAGGGGCCTACCAAGTTTGTTCAAATGATGATTCTAAGTTGACCTTGACCTACATAACATCAAGGTCAAATTGGCTCCACATGCATTTAAGTGGGATTTTTTTTAACGTTAATTTTTAGCTCATCTAAGCCATTGGCTCATGGTGAGCTATTGTGATCGTTGGATGTCCATCGTCCGTCTTGCGTCGTCCCTCGTCAACAATTGCTTCAAAGGACATCTCCTCCTAAACTACTGGCTGGATTTTGATCAAACTTGGTAGGAATGATCCTTCTTTTACAGTCTTTAAAAATTGTTCAAATGGTTCCAGTCCACTGCATATCTAGGTTACACAGGCTAAAATAGATTTTCAAGATGAAACTGTAAAGAAATATTCTTCTCTGAAACCACACGGCCTAGAGCTTTGATATTTGGTATATGGCATTACCCAGTAAACCTTTACAAAGTTTGTTCAAATTTTATCCCTGGTACCAAAAATGCCCCCCCTGGGGTCACATATTTGACATAGGCTTATATAGGGAAAGCATGAACAAATCTTCTTGTCTGAAACCTTGAGGCATAGAGCCTTGTTATTTGGTATGTAGCATCACTTAGTGTACCTTTACCAAGTTTGTTCAAATTATACCCCCTGGGCCCAAACTGGACCTGCCACAGGGGTCACATGTGTTATATAAGCTTATATAGGGAAGTACGTTGACAAATATTCTTGTCTTAAACCATATGGCCTAGAGCATTGATATTGGGTATGTAGCATCACCATGTAGCCAGCAAAAACATGAAAAAATCTTCTTGTCTGAACCCATAAGGCTTAGAGCCTTGATATTTAGTATGTAGCATAACCTAGTAAGCCTCTACTAAGATTATCCAAATTATGCCCCTGGGGCCAAAATGGCCTCGCGCCAGTTGTTGCCAGGGGCATGGTCAGCTTTCTTCAGAAACTGATATGTAAGCTTTAAACAAAACTCAGGTGAGCGCTTTAGGGCCACTTGGCCCTCTTGTTATTAATTTATCTTGACCTTGTATATTTCAGGGCGTCCAAGTAAACCTTCAGTACAGACCATCAATGGGAACTTTCCTTGGGTCGAAAGAGAAAGAGGTCAGCTTTCATGTGTCTCAGCTAATTATGGTAACCCAAGTGCAGATATTAAATGGACCCGAAACCTTGGTACTATGAATGCACAGAACCAACTAGTAATAGACAGTCTCAGTTATTTAGATCATAGACGTACAATAAAATGTGGAATGGAAAATTCATTTACAAAGATAAAGGATGAAATTGTCGAGTCAGAAGAAATAACACTAAATGTACAATGTAAGTATTTGCTGGTGTAGGTAAATTGGAAACCATATGCCATACTCTTTGTTTTGGTATACATGTATATCTAGTACATCAGACCTTTGGTTGCAGCATTGACTATAAATTCACCTATTACTGTACTTAACTTTGTTTGCTATGTAAGAACGTTGAAGTACTAGGGCTGTGAAAGGCTTGCCTAGGAACAATATAGAAAATCTGCCTGTTATTATATAACTGATATTTTTTTGAAAGTAACATTATGCTCTAAACAAACAAAGTATTTAATAAGTAATTTAAAACGGGTCCAATTGTCCTTTTTCTTATATGAGACACATTGGTAAATTGATCGCTACATTGACTTAAGATTTAACTTTACTGTCTCATAGACTCTGTATAGGAATATTTGTATACTGGCTCTTTGAGAGGAGCTGTGGTGGTTTGATAGATAAAGCACACACAATGTAAATCAGGGATCAGGGCTCTTAGCTGAATCTTAAAAATATGTCTTATCGTCTTATAACCTAAGCTATTGGTAGGAAATTAAACACACACATACACACGCACGAACGCGCACGCACACACATTGGTGCTTATTATTGATTATGTAATTTACTAAGCCATTTGTGGAAAAGAGATCAAATGTGTGACTTCATGCATAATGTTTGTTTAATTCTATAATTATCAAATAGCATTGAAGACACCTTAAACTAATATTTTCGTTGTGAAAATGTTCAGAAGTTGTTATTATTATGTACCTAATATAAGTCGTTATAAGGGTTATTATGTTACTTCACCGAAAATGTATTGAAATACAGTGGCTCAGTAGTATAGTGCTTGACTGGAGACAGAGGGATTACAGTCTTTAGCCTCACTGGCGTCACTGTGATGTGCAAGGATGATTGAGCAAGATACAATCATCCTTGCTTGGTCTGGTTTAACCCAGAAAGACCGGTCCTAAAACAACTAAAAAAATGTTGACTGGAGAATCAAATTAAACCAAACCAAAATGCAAACCACTAGGAAGGACCTCCGAGAGTCTACTATTCAATTAACCAAAATAATAATAGCATATGGCTAAGAAAATGCATAATTGGCAACTCTATTTTGTGCTTAAATCAAACCCTTACACTCAGTGCACCTAGCAAAATTAAAATATTTCAAGCTATTGCATACTTATGCCTAGACTTTTGGGTTTAGATTGTGAGGTATTTTTTGTGGCCTAATTTTATTTCACAGAAAGTCAAAGTTAAATACATGAACATATAATGTTTGATGCATAAAACTTGAGACAAAAGTGATGGCTTGCATAAAATTTTAGTTGAAATGAATCCATCTTTTCTTCCAAAAAACTATTCTGTCCATGAATTTCGACTATCACCTGTAATGTTTCAAGTTCAACGAGTTTGACATATTCACTGAGGTGTATCATACCTGCATACTGTACACATCAGAGTTTAGTTAAACGCAATCAAGAGTATCAAATTGTATTTTTCTTACTTGTCTGATGTAACTTATAATTTGATGTTTAAATGTACACACAACATATGTTTTGGTTGAAAAATAAGACGATTAATCACTTGATACTCAGTCAATCATTACTAAATCCCTGATACATGCCATTGTAAATTAATATTTACCTACATGTTTGTACAAAGTTAGTTTACAATAAAAAAATTAATATTAAATTGTTTTGAGCATTTTGACAGCGTCCCCCCACTTTCATCTTGTGACAAATCATGCCATTTTATATAATGTGTGAAATGTAAAAATTCAACTCTATGCAAAAGGATCAGTTTGGTCACAGTGAGGATGCACTTTGGTAAAACTTTTTCTACTTTCTATATGTTAAATAGCAAAAACAGAGTTTTCAACCCATATTTCTAAATTGGTATTTGTCAAATGAGAAAACATTTTTTGGATGACTCGTGGGTTGAAACTTATATCCTTTCCATTGAAAAATAGCATTTTTAGGAACTTTTTCTTGCCATTTTATGGGCAATTCTTCATTGTGACTGTCCCAGGTCCTTTATAAGCTTGATAAGTAAAGTATTAGGTATAAGTTAGCAATAACATAGTCATTATTATATGTAAAGACATATAGATGATCTAAATAAATATAGATAAGAAGTGTATTAAAAGATATATATGTAAACGCTAAATTATTGTTAATTTTACTCTGTTTTAGTTTCTCCAAAGTTCCTGACAACGGATGTTGTCTTTGTTGGAAAAATTGAGGAAAATGTAAACATACCATTTCGTATTTATTGCAACCCAAAAGTTTACACAGCCAAGTTATATGTGAATGGTTCTGTTACAAACGACAAAGGGAAATATGTGCTAGTGATAACTGAAGGTGTATCAGAGGAACTCAATCTTACTGTTACAATAGTTGATCTAGAGGAAGGTGACTTTGCAAACTACGTGTTGGAAGTAACAAACTCTATTGCTACAACAGAAGTTAATTTTACAGTGACTGCAGGAGGTAAGTTTGACTGTTTTTCTTTCTTTCTTTATTTTGCGAGCTAATCCATTTCCCAAAGGTCTATTTAGATTAAGTTTTAGAAATAAATACATTTTTAAGTTTATCTATCTTAATCTGCTGTCTGCTTTATTGGATATGTTTATTTCTAGTTAATTATTGGAATTGATAATGTCAGGAAGCCAGAAAAAGTGTATTTCCTGATTGTTTTCTATCAAATGAACTTATCAGACAAACTGTGAAACATAACACATATCATCACTAATACAAAACACAAGTAATTTTAATTTCATTGAGAAATGTTTTAAGCGAAAGAAAATTAATGATCATAGCATCTAGTTTGTACTGAAATTTATCAATAGTTTTAATGTTAAGCAAACGGTAGTGGTCAATTGGCAGAAAGTTTAAAGATTTGCATAGTAAGCTTTATTATAAAAATGGTGTATACGTTAAGACATGTTTCCATTGATTATCAAGTTTATTACTACAGAAAGTTTCTGGACTAACATATAAAATCCTACATGTACAAGATGCTCCTTGTGTCACATCCTCATTTAGAAGATGTCTCTCACAATTACAGGATAATACATAACATGTATAGCTGTATGAAGAATAAACACATCATCTTGTTCCATATATTTCATCTAGAAGCAGGCAAGAAAGTACACTAGTAGTTGCAGCTGCCTTATACATAGAAAGCAATAGTCATAGGACATCAGAAGGCATCTTAAATAAAGCAAACAACACTATCTTGCCTTTTGGGATGTTTGCAAAACTTAAAGCAACACTAAGCACTTTTTAACAAAATGATGACCATATACAAAATGGACAACAACAGAACCACCACCTTAGAGAGCAAAGTGCTGCCTAAGCCATTGCCATGGGGGAGGTGGCTTAGTTTATTATCTGGTCAGAGCTTTACCCTAGATTTTGCAATTGTGAAAAACATAAATGTTTAGTTTGTATGTTGGCTTCGTTGAATCTAGTTTAAGCAAACCAGTATTTTTTTACCGACCGTTCGAGACAGTGCTGTGTAATTCTATGTCTTTAAATTTGTGATGATATTGCAGCCTTGCGGTCACCTGTTAAGAAAGGGCTGACCTCTTGGCTCTCCTGTGTTTGATGTTTTCTTTTGTTACTTTCCCATATTGTGTCCAGGGTCAGATGTGGTTCTTAATTGTATCGAATCCTGATCTTTGCATTCTGTCTTACTTTTCCTTATTTGTTCAATGTAGCATCAAGTGGAAACAATCAGATCAATTAATATACTGTGGTGAAGCAAAGAAAATTGCTTTCTACTCACAGGTTGCCGGAAAATTCCAGTTGAGCCAGGATCGCCCAGCTAAAGACAAACATCTTTTAGAGCTTAAAATGAAACAAAACACTTTAAACAATATTTCATGAAAATGCTGACCTAAATGTTTAAATAATTACTGTCCAATGTTTCTTTTTTGAGCCTTTATCGAAACTGCCCATTACAGCTGTGCTCAATTAAATCATACTGTCAGAAAATAGAAATAGTAAAACAAAACCTTTAAATGTCATCTCTACCTGAACATCCATTCAGAATTCAAAATATTTACGCAAATGTTTCTCATAAGTCCCTCTTTTCTAATTGCTCAATGTATCCAGTTTGCTCAACAATTGCAGTCCAGGCTAGATATAGAAAAATCGTGTTAACAATACCACCTGAATAGCCTATTCAATTTCATAAACGTTTCCAATAAGGTCATCTACCAATACTATTGAAACAGTTAAACTTTATCAAATAGTATATGTCAGATTTTAAATGTATGAAAAATTAACACCAGTCCAAATCATATAAAATTATAACTACATACAAATGTTCCTCAAAATGACCCTAATCAATATTGTCCAAACAATACAGCCCCACTGAACAACGGATGACATAGCTTAACCTAGAACAAATCTTTCAAGTAAAGCCATCTGAAACATTGGTAGACAATCATCATAATTTAAACTGAATTACACGAATGAATAAAGTAGCCACAAGAGCTTAAATTAAACAAAAATATATTTAATCAGCATCTCAGCCTCAGTCGAATATTTAAGATTATAAGAGTCCATCATGAGTGTGAGGTTGGGATAGAAAAAAAATCCATCCTGAGGATCACCCAATGGCATCACAAGGCTTGCCAAGTGATGACAAATGGTGATCGTGAGGGACAGATTTTTCTATGCCATCCTTACACGGATAATGGATTCTTTTTGTCGCTTACTACTCAATACCTCATTTTATATTCGACAAACGTGAAAAAGATTTCCAGAACATCCTGAATACGCCGAGATGCGACATGGTGACGTCACTTTAACATTATAATGACGTCACAGATCGACGTGTGGCTGTTCGTTTTTTTATATTCTCCTAGGGCTGGTACTGGTGTGTGAGATAGAAATATCTTACATGGGCAAAACAACAAAAAACCCAATCTCGTGTGCGAGGAAAAAATAGTTCCTTATAAATCTTTCTCATGAGGCCTTTATGAAAATGCACAGATAATTAAGCTTCGTTAATAATGTATGGTTATATCCTGACTGACCTTCAAAAAGTTCGTATCATACTATTCAATTACTCATTTCAAATGGAAAACAGTATTTTTGAAAATCGATTGAAGAAAACATTTCATTTAGGGAGTGTTGATATGTAGTTTGAAAATTAATTTGGAAGCAAAGCTTAACACATTATTGAACGTTATGGCAAATTACTAGTTTGCAAAGTGAACAATTGATTGGCCTAGATTCACAATGAATACTCAATTTTATCATAGGTACTATGGTAAACCTGTTTCCATATAGTGAACTTTAATATAGTGACTGAAAGGATTACACTTGATTTTACAAAGAATTTGAGGCAAACAATCTAGGGTCTGTTTTTGGTTTCTTGTTAAAGCTGTTTCTCTTTATTCATTAAAGATTATAATATTTGACCAGAGCTTAACTCCAAAATTCTGTAAAATGGTCTCATTGAGGATAATACAGTATGCAAGAACATACCTCTAGTTTTTTTCAAGAGATTGCTTTTTGTCACTTCTGAACGTTGCTGGTCGATACAATATTCTACAGCTACACTGCAGAAGACCATTCATACAAGCATTGACTCATTTTCAGATTTCAACACACAGACGATGGGCTTTTTTGTTCTTACATGCCGTTTTATTTTAATAATTTTTCCTTTTTATGCCTTTCTATTATTTTGTAAGGCATTTAGTTTGTAACAAGATATCCAAATTGTCCATTTGCTGTATTCTTCAGATAGAGATGATTCAAGACGTTCAATAATCAATATTATATGATATCTTCTGTTGACCTCTATCGTTTGTCAGGTATTCCGCACAAACCAACAGCATTCAGACTCAAAGAATTAAGAGGTTCAATTGCCATATTCTATTGGGAGAGTGGATTCAATGGTGGCAATAAACAAATATTTCTGTTACAAGTGAGGAGAGATGAGGAAGGTAGATGGGGAAACAGTACCATTATTGAAGAACATGATATGAACAGAAACCTGGGTAATTCTTCATACATTGCTAACATCAACAATCTTAAACCTGGAACATATGACGTTAGACTGATTGCGATGAATGTCGTTGGTGCAGCAGAACCAGTGCTGCTAGGAACAAGGTTCACAGTTCCTTCAACAGGTAACGTTTACAAATGCATTTAAATTATTGTTATTGCTGAATTTGTTTCTGTACAACACGCCTTATAAATGTGGCTTCTTAATCTGAATCATTCTAATTGAAAGTTTATATCATGGTAAGATGGCTTTGTCAGAAACCATTTATCTGGATCTACAGTCTTTATTAAAAAGACGCATAAACCGTGATGCATAAGGACCAAAATTTAGTTAACAGATATGCATGCACTGTCTCTTTCTTAACTTTGATAGCATTATGAAAGTATCAGCTATCAGATGATATTTAGGTATTTATCGCATATGCCTTAAGTGATAGATCAGGTGGGCTACACAGCCTCTCCTTGTGCTTTCATTACTCGTATAATTACAGCATGTCTTTGGATGAAGAATAGTAAGTGAGTATGATCAGGAAATACCACAATCACAAAAGATCATTTAGACTTTTAACACAATTCAAAAATTATATTCACCTTTGCATTTTGCCTATATGAAAATATTGTTCTGCGGTTTGTGATTGTGGTATTTCCTGATCATACTCACTTACTGTTTCTTATATCCACTTCTAACCAGGCATATATATAAAACAGGACCAGAACTTACATGAAGTAGTTCATCATCACAATATCATTAGCTCACCTAAGATTAAAGTTATATACAATAAACCTTTTTAAACTCAGGGCAAAAAGATTCAGAGTTTTTTGGCAGAGGTATCAATAATCTGAGAGGTTTGATAAAGATGACAAACCCAAAAGTTTCAAGTTCTTATCTTTCAATGAGTATGCTAAAGGTACTAATAATCAGTCTGTCTTATAGTCTGCATGGTTGTTCATTTAAATTTATCAAACATGCAAGATTATATTACCTTAACATAGAGGGTGATAGTTAAAATATCATCCCAAGGAATGTTACAACAATTCATCTCTCAGGAATGTAATTACAAAACTGTTTTCCTTTACATTCTCCTTTTAAGCTCACATAAACCAAAGGTTCATGGTGAGCTTCATGTAGTGTGATTGATCTTTGTGAGCCATGTGTTGTGCGTCGTCTATTGTGCATCGTCTATCGTGCGTTGTAAACCTTTTCTTCAAAAAATCTCCTCCTGAACATTTGTCTAAATATAAAATAATTTCACAGGCATGTTGCCTATAATGACCATTACCAAAAGAGACAAAAGGTTTTTATACGCCGAACAAAATGGCCTCCAGAGCTAAAAGTAGAAACAATATTGTAACAATATCTCCATGTGAAAAACGTATACATCCTGGGGCTGTGAATGTTGACAAGTTATGCCCTCTCTGTTTTTCTTGTGAAAACAGATCAGTTTATTGCTATACTGATGTTATTTTTTCCTTCTACTGTATCTTCAACGGTTCCAAATGACTGACCCCTACTCACTGAATACTTTTATTCACAACCTCTATATTTATCTATCTCCACGACTCCATCTGGAAGATTATGCCACGGAGGGCGAATTTTAAAATTTGGAAGAAAAAAAAAATAAGAAAAACTTTTATTTCCTTTTGATTAAATGAGGAGTGTATTGTCCAAAAAAAGGAAGCAGACTTTTCCCATATTGAATAGTACGGGGGAGGTGAGGGGGCAGCGAATTCTTCAGGTCACCATTCTATGTCTGGTATTAACAATATTGAACTCTATGTTATGACCTGGAAGTTTTCAAACTGTGAGCAGGTATCATGTGCTTGTCTTTTTCGATAGATAATGCTCCATAATGAATCTTACGAAAAAGAAGCAGGGAGAACTGATCCCTATGGGCCTCAAGAGACGGGCCATTCTAGCCAATTAAGCATTTAGCAAACACTACTGCTATTTTTTCATCTACTGAGGGTCTAGCAGGTTTTCTGAACTCAATCTCAATCTAATTAATCTGAATTTTCGAGTTTAGGCTCCGAATGGGTGCTGTATACTCTAGATTAGGCCAAAGCAACGTTTTGTATGCAACTTCCAAGTACTCCTAGATCTTAGTTGCTTTGGAAGAAATTTCTGAAATATGCTAACCCCAATCAATGTTATCAGTGATGTTTATCCAAGGTATTTTGCAGATTGAACATTTTCAAAAGTTTGATTGCATATTGCATATTCAAAAGTAAAAAAAGCATTTGACGTTTGTCTGTGATGCTGATGGCAAGTGACTATATAGAGTGACATTTGGCTACATTGAATTTCATTTGTCAATCTGCTTACCGCTGTCCTAAGCTAGGGAGGTCTTTGTGCAAGATCAAGCTGTCCTCTAGTGAATATATATTCCTATACAGGATACAGTCGTCTGAGAACTTACCAACTGAAGACCTCAGGCATATTATTCTCATTGTGATCATACAATGTACCTGGCCACAATGTTTTGTATTGAGCATATTTTTGCAGTTTCTACTGTGCAGTATATGGAAAATATTTACAAATATATAACCTTGGCTGGCCTCAGCGAACAGTGTGGCCCAACAAAATTACATTTTTATGGCACCACTATATTTGATATGGGTGGTCTGTCATTCCATGCATCATTCTGTCTGTCATTCAGCCATTCCGTCGTACATTTGTTCCCACTCATTATTATGAGAACAGATTATAGAATATTAACAAATTTTGTACATTGATATTTGAAAGATTGAGATTGAAATTGTTAAACATCATTTTTTGCACAATTGTTACAGAGTTATGGCCTTTTACTACTTATCAGAATTTTGTACAGATTTTTACCCCTCTCAGTTTCTTGATGAGTGATAGATAAATCTAGACCAAGTTTTGTGTGTGCATTGATATTGAAAAGAACACGGGTTGGGATGGTTGCAAAAGCATCTCATTTATGTTGAGATATTAAGCTTTAATGAACTCCAGTTTGGTGTCATAGAATGCATCTTATCATAAGGAACACTAATGTATATAGCTTGGGGATTGAGCGCAGAAAAGTTAAATGTTTTGTGAAGTAAAAGGAGTAGGAAATGCATGTGGGGGACATATGAGTCAGCATATTATTTTTAAGTCCGTATTGCTGATTGTTACACCCATTGTGGGATTCTGTTATTGTTCTATGTTTTTGTGCGTTACTGTATGTCCATTCTAGTTTTGCAATCATCTTGATGTTGAAAAGAGAGCTGTATGCTTCACTGTAATTGTCTTCCTGGTGTGTAGTGATTGTTGTGTGGCCCTTCCTCACGATGACCTGGGTTTGTCTGCAGTTTGTGATTGTGTTTTTTCCTGATCATACTCACTTCCCTTATTTGCAAAACTCAATGTTCATAACATCTTAACCATTCCACTATTAGTTACTGGCAATATGAGTATTTGCTATCCATATCAAGTTCATATATAGTTGTATTGAAATCCGACCTGTAACTTGTACAATAGAGATTCTCAATATCAGCTAAATTTGCTCTTTAAATTTAAGGTGGCATAACATTTCGTTGACGTTCAGCAGACTGTTTCTGGAAATTCTAGTGGACGAGAAATAGGATTGGCAGATAAAAAGGCAGATAGACAAAATGATAGGCCAACATACCGCCAGACAACTATATGTTTACCCTTTGAAAATAATAAGAGGTCAACATTGACAGTAGACTGTACTAAAAGCATCATATTCAATTGAGTTGTAGGAAAAATAAATTAGGTCGAAGCCAACCATTTGGGTGGCACAATAACAGGCAGTGTACCAGGTGTTTTAGTTACCCCTAGTCGTAAAACAGTCTTATATCACTATCCACCAATCTACGAATTGGCATTCAAATGGCGTTTTTTTTCTGGTCGGCAGATAACAAGCCACTTTTATATGCTTAATGCGTCATAGTTGCAGTATTACCTAAATTCATCATTTAGTATGTCTATCTCAAAAATAAACCGTCACAGTAGACTGAGCTATAAACACGATTTATCATATGACGTCGCGTCTGGGAGTGAAAATTGATAAACCACTAGTGGTTTACTGATTTACGGAAAACGTTATGACGCCCATAACAACGTTGCGAAAATAATGACACAATTATAACTTTTTGCGCCAGAAATGAGATTTTGCCGTTAAACCGATTTAAGCCCTCCAGTTAAATATTTTACTGACCGTTCCAAGGCGGTACTTCTTTTGTGGATCTTTTATGTTTTTGTTCTGTCTTGTGTTTGCTATGTTTTTGTGCGCGTCTGTTTATATATGCTTTGTGGTCACATGCTGGGAAAGGGCTGACCTCTTGGCTCTCGTTTATGGTGTCTGCTGTGAGTTTGTCACTTTCCCATTGGTATCCTGGGTCAGGTGTGGTACTTGATTGTATCGATTCCTGATCTTTGCACCCTTACTTACTTTCAAAGTAATCTTAATGTCATGTGATAAATAAATCTAACATTCGTGCTCTTGTATTATTGAATCTATTAAACTCGTTGCAAAAAAGAGATAAAATGCTCGGCAAGCCTTGCATTTTATCTCTTTTCCCCAACTCGTTTAATAAATTCAATAAAACATGAGCACTCATGTATGATCCTCTATGTATATTTTTCTTTTCATTATATTAACAGCAGCTGCAGCCGAAGCCAACAATTCAGTCGCTGCAATAGCAGGTGGTGTATCAGCGGGTGTTGTTGTTATCATAGTCATAGTAGCAGCTGTGTTTATTCTCAAGTATTTTCGTCTCAAGGGTAATTATAATAGTGGAATGCACTTTTAGACATTACTTTAAACATTATGAATGAATAATTTAATTCTACAACGGAAGAAAAATGAGCATGACCAAATGATGTTACAATCACAGAACACAAAACATTATATGACAACAGAAGGAAGCAATTTAGAACACAAACAAACTAAAGCAACCATTTACATGCAGAGCTACATAGTGTACAACCAATGAAGCCAGCATAACGTCAGCTAATGACTAGATTACTTAATATAGTGTTAGTAAGAAAACACGTCTGCGATATATAGGTCATATTGGCGCCAGTACTGTATCATTATGGTAATTTGAAAAGACTTCTTTCATGATCAACCATGTCCTTAAACTTTCATTGGTGGGTTGGTTTTGATGCTTATCTTAAGACTTGCCCACAGGACTCTAAAATAATTTACTTTGGCTTGGACTATGACGTTATTAAGTTTAAAGACATGGATTGCATTCGATCAATTTTATTTAATTGTTTCCCAGGATGTTTCAATCAATAAATAAGAAAAAAAAGAGATGAACTGTAATCATGTTTTAACAGTAGCAAAATCTTGGATGAAGATTTGACTGAAAAAAATACGTTAAGGCCCTCTAGATTTATTTCTGGTAACCTTGATTGCTGTCTGTTACAAATGGTGGCTTTTTTGTCTATGTGTTTATTCTTGCTCCCTATACGTGAGGTTTGATGTATTTGATCCTTGTTTTGTAATGCAAAATTGACTGCATTTCTTTAGTTCTGCATCTCTTCTTGGCAGTGTCGTTTTAGTTGTTCTGTGGACTGTGATTGTGGGGCATTTTTGGTTCAGACTCTTGATAATTGATTGTAGTATAGTATTATCTGTTGCTCCATCAAAACGGGAGTTTCAAATTTTTTAAACGCGACATTTGCCTTAACTTAGACAATAAAGTTCACTCCATAGCTTTATTTTTCAAGCAACAATATAATCTGACAAAATGCTTGGTTTACAACTAAATATTCATAAAACTGACTAATTCAAATTTGATGGCCCAAAAAATAACCTGGTAATATGTTGATAGCTTGTTTTGATGTTTTGGTGCCCCTACTGACAGCTATAGCGGTCATGTCGGGATGGTCAGTTTACCTAACAACACTTTTTACCTGGAAAGGCTAGACCAAGTGGTTATTAACCAGTACTTCGTGTACATACTTACGCTTGTTACTGACAACGACCCTTCTTGAATCAGGGGACAGGAGGAGAATGGCAGAAGAAATTATTTAGGATCAATCCCAAAAAAGTATGATCCCCTCAACAGGGATCAAACTCACGACCCATTGATCTGTAGTCAGGCACGTATCTGCAGTCAGATATATAACTGACTGCGCTTTGTGGCCCTGGTAAACCTAGTAATATGATTTTAAACTGAATCACCTAAGCATGACAAATTAAATGATTCAACTAAATTGTCATTTTGACTTGCTTTATGAATGGTTTACAGCTGGTTATCCTGAAGCAAAACTCAACTATTTCTGTCCGTCAGGCATGAGATGCATTTGTAACTTAACAGCTAATTAATTTTGCAGTCTGTTTTGTCTGTATAGAAGCGATAGTAATCAAATAGGTAAATGAGTATATTCAGGATATACCACAATCACACATTGCAGACCTATTCTCGGCACCTTGAGAAAGAGTCAATAACACTAACAACCACTAGACATCTGAAAGACAATTAAAGGAAAGCAACCAGCTCTCAAACCTGAATTGCCATAAATTACATGTAGTTGCCATTATTTGTATATGTATTTGACAGCTAAATAGTTAAGCAAAATTTCATTGTTGGTTGAAATTAGTAATAATATTTTTTTTCTGTGAAACAATAACAAAATAAAGCATAACACAGATTAAAATTAAAAAACATCTTTGCAACGTTAAAATTCAGGTTTATAGTTTGGCTCTAAATGTTTTATGTCCCCCTTTCCTAATATAGGCAGCATATATCAACGTAGGGTCACCATAAAAAAAACGCAAAATTAAACCCATGGTCATCTCTAACATGTACATTACTCGTACCTTCAACTGTACTATTTTTGAAAATAATCTATAAAAAATTTTGTTTATTCTAGGTTCTATCACTAAGAAGAAGAATGAAAGGTAAACTTATCTTTCTTTTAATTCTGATGGACAACCCAATTCATATTAATACAAATAGTCCATTATGTATCTTAAGGGGTTGCTGGTCATAATACCTAAAATATGATATAATTATCTCCCGAAAGATTGTTTTTGTCATAGCAAACAGTGCAGACCCTAATGAAATGCAGCCTGGTATGTGGCAGGCATTTCTTCTGGATCTTTACTGTTTGCCAAAATAACTGTTTTCAAGTTTCTAGAATAAAAAAAGGTTGCTAGCTTATTAATGTATAAACGTATCTACATAAATACGACAATCTCAGAAATGTTTTCAATAACCTTTTAAGTGATTATCATTATGCTTGAGTGATTTATATGTCTGATTTATATTGATGGTAAGAGGAATCATATATTCTACTCAATGATTTGTCCATTACGTCTTGATAATTTCGTAGATTCAAAAAGATGATATAATACACGCTTTGTTTTATTTACCTGAGATCATGTGCAATGATTTATCTGATTAATTAATATGACTTCAAAAGAAACCAATATTCGACTACTAAGCTACTAAAACGAGGCATTTTAGATCATAAACTTCTTTTCTTAACCCAGAGTTGATCAGAGCCAGCTATAAATTATAAATAAGCATTAGAGCATTTAGCGTTATTAAAGAGAAGGATAAATTAGAGATTTTATGCAATATACTCAGTCTGCACCAGTCATTGTTTATAGCTATAGTTTCCTCTTTAATTGCAAAATAATGGGTCAAACCTCAGAATTAATGATGACCATGACCTAAAACTTTCATCAGTTTGTTTCACTCTGATGCTTATCTTTAGCTCAGCCCACCAATACTCAGCTAGGTGTTACTTTAGCTTTGACTATCTGTGAGTTAAGGTCCCGTTTCCTTGTTTTATCACATTATGTTAATTTGATTTGATCACTTCCCTTGATGATACATCATATAAGTTAAAAAAACCTCCACGCGAGCTAAACATATTTTATGTTTTAACTGCAATGGAAAATAGAACAAAGCGTTTGAACGTAACTTTTAAGCATTCGATGGCCTTAGCGACTGTCTGTTTAAATGAGGTGATTCTGCTTTTTGTTTATGCCTTGTTTGTCACTGCCATCATTAAGTAAAGAGTTATGGTGAGTCTTAGTTTGTGTTGTAGTTCGTAGTGTCATCTCTATTTTTGCAATTGTAATATCCAAGGAAGAGAGACCTGCTTGCTTTACTGAATTGTGTTTAGCTGCCTTTTAGATGTCAGATTTGCATCTCTTCCTCATGGTACCATGAGTTGGTCTCTGATTTGAGATTTAGGTGAATCTCACTTGCTTCTAAGTATTGAAATCCTTCCATATCTTGTATTCAAGCAATTTCTCCTGAGGAGTTTATCGTTGCATTTTCTCATTCAAAGATGTCACTAATGCTCAGTTTTGAGATTAAATATCTGATATAAATGTATCCATTCAACAGTATTGACTTAAGCGGAACACACACAAAGTCAAAATTTGAAACATACGAGGGTCATCCAATAAATAGGGGGAATTTCCTTATAATGTAAGAATTTGTACCATTTAAACATCACAAATATAACCATAAGGTGGCAAAACTTGTTGCGCATCCAACAACATAATCCAAAAGTTTGATGGAATGTGATGTTGTTTGTTGCTTAGCAACGTAGACAGGTGCTTAAAGTTGACCTGCCCAGATGCCTTAAAATGGTTGCCATGGTTACTTGCATGTGCAGATCAATTATAAAAAGAATTAATTCTATAAACCACAATATAAAGAAATTATTCTGTAAAATTCAAAGACTTCTTTAAAAAATGTCAAACTGGCAGGTATATTTAGCGTAAAAAAGCGACAAAAATGAAGAATCGTTGAATCAGACATAGGGGTATTGGTAATGAATTAGCCCTTAAATTATTGTTGGTTGGTATAAAAAGTTTAAATCATCCTAAAATTATTAAATATATTATGTAGTTTAAAACAGTATCTGTTCACAACATGTATCAAATGTGTCCCTTGTTGCCTAGCAACAGTAAAATATAGACTTAACAACCAGTCCATTTTTCCACAATTGCTTGGTTGCTAGGCAACCATGACTCACTTATACATAGTAATGCCCATATTTTATATGTAACATTGAGAAAAATTAAATTATAACTTATTCAAGGACAAACTATGTTCAGATACATGGCAATAATTACATGCCAGACTGTGTTTCTTTAGCATGAGTTTTTTTGTATAAGGAAAATCTGGCCAGGTCAGCTTTAGTATCACTTTTTCGTTGATGAGCAACACGCGACCGCACTTTTCAGCAAAGTTATGGATATGCTGCTGCATGCCCAACAAGTTATACCACCTATTGATTACATTTGGGATGTTTTAATGATACGAATTCTTGCATTAAAAGGAAATTCCCTCTATTTATTGGATGACCCTCGTACAGGTGAAGCTTTGAATGGGATATATCTGACTTGATTTTAGCCATTATCAAAGTTCTTATATTTTGAAAACAGTCATGGCTCTAGTAAGACCGGCTCATCTCAGTCTTTGCAGCTTGCTGTTACCATACTTTCGTATTAAGTAGTGCATCTCAAAGTATATGGAAGCTAATCTGATAGGAGAGCTTCATAAGAAGAGCTATGAATTCACCATTCATTTGACAATCTTTCGATACATTTAACTCTCTCCATCTCAGAAAGCACAAAGACAGTTAAAAAAGAGTTGTTGGTCTAAATTACAATAAAATTATGTATTATCATTGACCTTAAAATTATAAGTAGCAAGTGCAGACCCTGATGAAATACCTCCTTATGCCGCATTTCATTTGGGTCCTTACTATATGCCAAAGTAGCCGCTTACCAGTAACCAGAATGACTAGGATTAAAGTGTCATTTCCATGAGGGAATTTGGTGCCAGCAGCAAAGGAACATGTGAACCTACGTAAACTTACAGACTAAACTTAGCCTTTGCAGTTCGCTAATACAAAGTATGGATGCAATATGGAGGCCCAGACCAAAATATATTCTGACCTTAGACAGAGTTCATGGAGAAGCACAATATATAATAGAAATCTGAATGAAATAGCGAATATATGCTCAAACAAAAAAGAAACGCATGTTTTTCATGGCACTGTATCTTTCCATACAGTTAAGATGTCCCAAAAGAAATAAAACAAGAAAGTTTCTGAAACGTCAGAATTATGCAAATTGGTAATAATTTGATCTTCTATTCTTAAAGGGTTACTGCCCGGGGGTTATTGAGCCTTATGTGAAAACAGCCTCGTCCATTATCAACAGGAAGCCAACCATCAAACCTAAATTTACCTTTGAATTTAATAAAATTTAATAACAATTTTAAAACCTCCAAATCTCCGTAACCTAACATTATTTTGACACTATTTTCGTTTTAATTTGTTGTGTTTGTGCAAGACAACAATTACACAAAGAGAAAAAGAAAACTATGGCTGATGTCGGCTATCAAAGATTCACAAATCTGTGTTTAATACCCCACCTCTTACTGAAAAAATCATCAGGAAATTTTTATTATCAATTGTTTTGATGCTAATTGGTCTTAATTAATGTTCAAATGCTTAAATGGCGAAGAAAAATAAATCTAAACATGCACAATTCTGTTAATTATCAAAATGCTTGATCAACGATGAATTTTTTGAGTGTCTGCAGGCACGCTCATGTTAATGTTTTGTGACGTCAGAATATGTTACAGGTCAATGATTGTGGCTGTGAAAGTAATGCATACATCATGCACGCAAAACATCTTACCAGAGAGTTTGCTTAGTGATGTTTTTATGTACTTGAACGGCTTGGAAATATGACGACCCACAAGGTTTATTTGATGTGACTTAATTTTAAAGTACTCGTGTTTGTTACATTGTCTGTGGCTTTACTGGTTATCAAATGGATTTTGTTTATGTGTATTTTGTTGTTAAATTATCAAAGTTTGAAATGTGAATATTTAAATTGAATGCGTTCATACATTTTGACTTGATAGACATAAACGTCAAGTGGACATAAATTTATGGCTTGAGTATACATTGAACCGAAGTTATAAGTGGCCACTTTTCGATTTCATTTTTCTGACAAAGCGCTAATGATATTAAAATGTAGTTTTGCTCAAATATGTGCATTTCAATCGACTTAAGTTAAGCGGTGCTTTGGAAGAATTTCTGTCACTTCATGGTCTTTGGGTTCAAAACTGCAAAAATCAACTTTTTGAAGAAAATAAGGGCTTTGATTGCAGTTTTTTATCGAATTGATCTATAGGCGATTACAGACCCATCTATCCGACTTGAAAAGACACCAAACCCTGGAAGTTTTGCATATGACATTTTTTTATGATTTTAGCTTTAAAAAGCTCATTTTTCGCATTTTTTGATATTTTCGAAAATCATCAGCTGCACACAATAAAAAATTTGTATGTGTTTTACTTAATGTGAATATGTTTGACCAAACACAATACAGCTTGATAAGCCATTTTCTAACAATTTTTTTTTCAAGACTGGTGTCCATTTCCGTTATTAAATTGAAATTTTAAAGGATATTTAAATGTATAAAATATATCTTATTTTGTTATCAAAGAATAATGACGTCTCTTCATAATAATAATCACTGGAAATTCCAATGCCACAGATAATAAAGTGTACAGAGCAATGCAAACTTTGTATGCAATTTGCATGGTAGAAGCTAAAAATCTTTGATTAAGTTGCTGATAGTAGCTCTCTTCATGCTAACGAAGAAGAGAAGTGGAGAGTTCTATTGTCACAAAACGTTGATGCTTTTTCTTCTTATATCACAGATGTTATTAACAGCTTCAAATTAATTAACATATTAATGGATAACGTATCTGAGGAATATTTTATAACACACTGTAAAGTGTGACGTTTTGAAATGAGGGAACCTTTACTCGGACTTTGTCTGTGCAAGATCTAACAGCCATTTTGTAATGACATTATTTGCAGAGTCCCGACAAAGCCTCAGATTTTTTCATAGAATTAAAATTTTGTTTGGGCAATTTTTACTCATTTAACAGGTGCAAAACATGTAAGGTGGCCACTTATAGCGTCGGTTTAGTGTATGTATCTTACTGTAGCCAGGTTTCAGCACAACGTCAATAGCACGTATTAGGTATTGGTTTAGACTTAATCGTTTTAATCATATTTAACCTTCAAGTGTTACAACGTAAACTTGTCCAATTGTCGTTCCATCTGAGGTCAAACTTTAACTATAGCCTTAGATATAGCTATTCGTACGTCTGTATTAGAGTGCATATTTGAACACATATCTTCTCACTTTTTGTAAGTACTCAAAAGGAGCGTATCAATCAATATCCAAAAGCATTTTTGTTTAAACTAGTGAGTCAGAAAATAGTTATAATTTTACTGCATAATAAATATAACTCGCCATTTTAATAATGAATGATTTTTCCCTTTTAAATAGCTTGCAGCAAGAAGATGGACCCGGCTACTACAACATGTCTATCAAAGAAAAAGGTACAGTAAAACAATACTTTCGACCTTCATTCATTTGTCATAAAGATCTTTGTTTTGTCTATTTTTGAGTGGCAGTTTAACACAGGTTTAACTGTACTAAAACGTATATGTTAAGTTAAAATGAGGCGCATTCCACAACAAATATGTATATATAAACGGAAACAGTGTACAATAACTACTTGTATGTAGCCAAGGTAAGAGATATTTATCTTTTTTTTAATTATTGTGACAGATCCGTATACACAACAATATATCAACGTAGTGGTATCTTTGCTTTATCTCCTTTTTATATCATTGTTTACATGTTCTAGGAGATGATGCATTGATAAGTTACGTGTCTTTTATGCAGACCAAATATTTATGTGTCTTGATCCACATCTGAAATAAGGGTGAGGTTGGCACCGTAAAACTGGTTTAAGCACTGCAGTTAAATGTTTACTGACCGTCCCAAGGATGTTCTCGTTTTGTGGATCATTTATGTTTTTCTGTCTTGTGTTTGTTATGCCTTTGTGCGCATCAGTTTATCATCTGCTGGGAAAGGGCTGACCTCTTGGCTCTTGTTTGTGGTGTGTAAATGTGAGTTTGTCACTTTCCCATTGGTATACTGGGTCAGGTGTGGTACTTGATAGTATCGATTCCTGATCTTTGCACCCTTATTTACTTTAAATCTGAAATGGATTTTTGTATCCAAGACACATTTCCACTGTCTGCCACATCTGTTTCTGTATCTTCATGATTTTAACAAATGAGTAAATTTAATTAATAATTCTGAGTGAAACATTGATAAAATATATGTTTGTTTGATTGATTTGATTCTTTACGTCCAGTCAATATTTTTTTCAGTCTCGCAGGACGGACTTTCTGGGTCTAACCAACATCCAGCAGGGAAAAATGTGTCTTGCTCATGGGCACAATGCAGTGCTACCAACGAGGCTATATACAACACGCCTTAGATCTAGAGTCAGTCACGCTATAAATGAGCCACTGCGCTCCCAATAAAATATTTGTAAAATGTAGGACAATTGCAATTTAACAAGTTTCATTATATTACAGGAGACGCTCCTTATCTTATTCCAAGCGTGTATAGTGTATATATGATTGAACAGTACTATTAGGCTTTCTTCAAAGTAAAAAATATATTTTGCCATTTCAAGTCTGGGTGTTTTCTGTTATGCAAGACGAACGACTAACTGACCTTCACAATTTATATTTATTTACCATTATATGTCTAGCAGTCTTTTTTGGGATAAAGACAAACAGCACAGACCCAGATCGCACAATGCTGCGTCAGATCAGGGTTTCTACTATTTGTGTCCAGAATGTTCCATTGAAGTTTAGATAAAGATGAAAAATACCTCCAAACACCCCTTAAAACAAAAATGGACTGGTCCAATTGATAAGAATGGAAAAACATTTGGTTTAGATGGGTTAACTGACTTCTACAATTTTAAAATGTATTGTTTCTTTATTTCAGGAAAAGGAGTTCACACCACTGGATCGACTCCAAATGTGCATACTAGGTATTTAAAGATTTATACAGTTTGGTATACTCTTTTTTAATTTGCATTTAACCAACTGCTTTTACAAACACTTTATTCTATTTACGTTTGCTTGCGTTTAACAATATGCCCGGACTTGTCAGTCATTACGTGTAAATTTATGAAGATTTACTGGAACCAGTATGGTCTTTAAGTAATCCAACTGACCTTATCAACTATCAAAGTAATGTTGAAGTTATGTATACTTGCTTCCATGCGAGCTGAACATTTCTTGTACTTCAACAACAGCAGAATCTAGGGCGAAGATTTGGTACCAGTAAAATGCATTTAAGCCCCCCCCCCCCCCCCTGCACAGGGCAAATGGACAACTTTAAGTTAAATCAGTTTTAGCTTAAAACTGCTTTATGGCATCCCGTTTTAGTACTTTTACGCAGGAACTTAAAAGTGCGTTGATTTTAAGCACCTATCAACCATTGCGTAAAAGCACTAAAAAGGGATGCCATAAAGTTTTTACTCATGTGCGTAATGGTGCTTAAATATGCATTATCGAGCTTTTCAGCAATAGTTTTAAGCTATGACATAAAGTTTTTACAAGCGACTTAAAAGTGCTTAATATATATGGATATTGTATTTTTACGCAGATAAATTAAAAGTACTTTAATGCAGGAGAATTAAAAGTGCTTTTGTAGCTATGCTAAAGCTAGAAACATGGCGCGTAAACAGCATATGCAGTGGATTCAGTGCTAATTAATGTAAAAATCAGCATTCGACAAACATCTGTGCAGTCTCAAACAAAATATTTACCAAAGCCATGTTCAGTGTATTTTCTTTTGTGCACCATAAATTTATGTGTCTCCAAATTATTAGTTAAGTAACGATTTATTTAAATGTCAACATGTACAATGCTGTTAGATTTTCCATTAATTACATTACAACCATAAACACGGGTGGTAAACCTAGAAACTACCACGAAATTGTGTTAACGTAATTTTGTTCCCAAGCCACATCCGGGACACGTCGTGGTAGTTTCCAGACCAAAAATTGAAACTACCACAAAGGACGAACAGGGCATGAATCGTTTACGAGTAAATGCTCAGATTTTTTTCTGTGTAGGAACGTTTATTGAGGGTCTTTTTATCATTTTCATCGTCAAATGATATCAAATTCCATTTAATTTGACAGATATGGGCTAAAATCCTTCGAACTTTGGGTAGAGTTGGTCTGATGCTCAGTGGGAAAACACGAATCAAAAGAAAGAAAATAACTTTTCGTACAAAATTTTGGGTTGGAGGGGACGCTGAGACATATTTACACATTGTCGGATTTTACCATTGTTTGTTCTTAGTTGTAAAATAAAACAAAAATGAAAGTGACATCAACCTTTCTTTATCTAATTTTCGGCCTGGAAACTACCACGACGTGTCCCGGATGTGGCTTGGGAACAAAATTACCACCCGTGATAAAATGTAATATAGGTCCCTGTCCCATACAGTCCAATGCGGATGTTGCAAACATATACACAATTAAAATAGTATCACTTGGGTAATATTCATTAAACATGCATATTTTTTTTAAAATATAATTCAAACTTTGGAAGGGTGCGTTTTTTCACCGAAAGATTACTTTCAGCCCCAGGAACACGCGTTGTCGTTTTAACTTGTGTTCGGGTGAACGTACATGTACAGTAAGGACTGTGCAAAAATGCGATTACGTTTATCCATATTGTGTATACACGTGTAAGAACACGTATTCACTTATCAGCAATAATTGCAATTATCTTGCACATCTGGGGCTTGATTAATGGACTGCTGCAGTGTCTGCAGTAATAATTAAGATTATAACAGGTGGAGACGAGGACCACATTGTACATAGGCCATTATTATATATCTTATAATCAAAAATCGAAATAAATGATGTTTTAACCTTGCAAAAATTTAGTAACCGATGTAACCCATGTATTAAGCATAGCGTCTTTTTTGTGATGCATATGCAGTACAGATCCACATCAGATGCCGCATAACGCATCGTCTGACTTGGGTCTCCACAGTGGACTTGCTAATGCTATATTAAAAATACCACCACACAACCTTTAATTACGGAAATGGACTGGTCCAGTTTATAGTAGTGGGTAAATCCAATCTAAAATTATGCTAAAAAATTAAAAAATAATAAGAGGATAAAAAGATGCCACTTCAGAGGCATCGGTAGTCCGTTATTGATTTCGTTTTGTCCCCTTGTCTCAAAATCAAACGCAAACGCAGACATCCAGCCAAATTCAATTTATCAGTGCCATAGGTGTAAAACTAGTCAACTAAATCAATGACAGCTTGCGTTACTTTCCGGAAAGTGGATACGAAACTGATTACATTTTTGGATACTTTTAATTTATAAGCAAATATCTGATCCATTGTAAACAATTTTACAATCTTGTACATATACTTAGTCTCTGTAGTTAAGCATGATTTTCTCACATACCGCGAAGTTATCGTGTTCTTGTCCATTTATAAGTCCTAGCGAGCAAACCTATGCTCAGTGTTAGAGTCAAATTAATGCACAAACTAGCCTGCTCAGCTACATGGGATAGCTAGAAAATTTAGATTTAGGTTATGACAAGCTTTCTAGTAAGCGAATAACAAAGGCGTGGATCAGAATGGGAAAGTGCGCAGGCTGGTCCGTGCTTTTGTTGTTTGCAAAACCCAAAGATGGGATTTTTCCTGGCGTTTGGCTTGGTCGCGACTCGCCTTCAGCAGTAGTCATTTGAAAATATAATGAAATTGGCCTACCACGAAACCCAGGGTAAGAGTTTGATTCAAGTAAACTGTTGTGACCTTGACCTACGGAGTTGATGGCCACACACGTTATAATCATGCAAAATTATAATGTATTCCGTCTACCCTTGCGTGAGATATGGCCTTGACACAGAAGCATGTCGAGCAAACGAAAAGTCCGCCAAACGTATTCTAAAGAACATTGTTTATTTCTCCATTAAAACACATTTTATGGTTATAGTTCAAAGATGACTTATGCGAATCTAGAGAGAGGGACAGGGGTCCTAACCCCGCATCCTGGCTATAGGATTCATTACCAATTCTGGTCTGAAACCCCTGAAAAATCACAAGCATTCAATGTTGGACCGTCATCGGCCCGCCAGCATAACGCCTTTTAAAAGGCGTTTCACTGACGGGCCAATGATGGCCCAATTGAATGGTATTTGGGTGCAACTAAAAAGTTCCCAGAGTTGGACCCCCTCTCACCACCCCCTTTCTGGATGCGAGGAGGTACCCACAACATATTCAAAAAATGGCTTGTTTGAAATAAATGTATGTTTGGCAAACGCCCCTTTGCCCCCCCCCCCTCCGCCCCACCCTCTGGATCCGCGCAAGCCTCAAACAACCGAGAATGGACCAGTTTCTGGAGCCTAATGAGCCAGCACATGAGATCATTTACGAGCACCGAAGGAGCAGTCTCACCAGAGCATTCGCTACTTATGGGTGAAGACAAAGACTAAAGACAGAAGTTCAAACCTCTTGCCACGCTGAATTCGTCAGAATGAGCATTAAAAGAGTCATTTGTGTATACGCGTTACTAACGAAAATCTCCAACATTTTTTTTCAGTGCATGGACATGTGTATTCTATGTGTTTCAAAGAAAAGCCTCATTGAGCAATATGAAAACACACCATATTCTCTGAATATCACAAACAATGTCAGCACGGTGCTGTTGTGCTAGCTCGCAAGTTAAATTTGCCACACTTATTAATTCAACATTCCAGGTAGTCTCTGAAGCTGGTCATGTTGGTTTGAGCATAATCTGAAGATATTCTCGCGAGGAATCTCAATACGGATAGCTGCTCTTCTAAACATACATGTATTTTTTTAGGTAATAGTTATACCATTGGTCGCCCGCCTGTACGTGGAGATAATCCAAGGGCTTTAACGAGTGGATTATCTTCCGTACAGGTGGACAAACATGGTATAACTATTTTATACCACCTACATTAGTGTAGACCTTGCACATCACGAGATATTTCGTGCTAAAGTTGGTAAGGGTGGTATAAGAATATAAACTGCGGACCACCACTCCCGCCAAAACTGCAAATCTCCTGGGATATGCGCATGCGTAAACTTACTTTGAATATTTTGCAACCTGTTGGACGTGAAAAGCTAAGGTTCAGATCAGGCTGCGCTTCCATGCAGTCTGGTCTGTGCCTTTGTTTTCCCCTTGTAGCGTTTGTAATTTCATATTCGGCTGGGTTGAGTGCGATAGAGGGTTTACAGCCTCATAGCCTGGTTCCTGAGACTGGGCTGCATGGTTTGGGTCTTGCTTGGTCGCAGACCTCTTGGACAGGGCTGTCAATAAAAGCTCATGGACTGGGCTAACAATATTGTAGTTTATCGGTATACATTAGACCTCTCAGTCTGGATCAACTCGTGTAATCGTCTTTCAGCCAGTAGTATTTTAATTTGCTGCTTCACTATTTCGGCTTCTAAACTGTATTTTCACAATTATTAAGACTATCCAGTTCTTATATTTTGTTTGTTTGTTTTTGTTGCTTTACGTCCCATGTCAACAGCTATGGTCATTGCGGGACGGTCAGTTCACTTAACCACACTTTTTCCTGGGCAGGCTTGAGCAAGCGGTTAACCAGTAATTTGTGCACATACTTTCGCTTGTAACTGACAACAACCCTTCTTGAATAAATCAGCGGAAGGAGGAGAATGACCGTAGAAATTATTTCATGATCAATCTCCACGAAAGTATGGTACCGGGCCGGGATCGAACTCGCGACCCCTGGATCTGCAGTCAGACACGCATCTTATATGAAAAATTAAAGCACTCGTCTGCTATTCAATAACGGAGTCACAAACTGACTTGCAGAAAGCAGCGCATATATTTGTGATATTATCGTTCCCATATTTAGATGCAAAAAAAATAATATAAATTCTTTATTATAAAATGTTTTACAGCATAATAAATTATATAGATCTATACATTACCAACGTTCCTGCACCAAGTACTCTTTATCATGTCCTGATTATTACTGCGCGATGGCAGGTGTGGATGGATACATAAGCTAATGTGGATGTTCATTGATCGCATATGTTGAAAAGCTTGTCACGTCTCATGATGTGTTGTAAATGCATTGGCACAAAATGCAATCATTTTCAAGTGAGATGCGAAAAACAACTTGAACATTGTATCTGTCGCTGAAAATACAGTATGACAGACAGACTCGAGCAGACATATAGTCCTTACTTTTATGCACAGTTTGCAGATCAACTGTGTGCAGCTAACAGCAGATGACGCAGAGCAGACTATGGACGTCTCAATCTATTTTTGTGTTTACATGTATCTCCCACAAAATGTCACCTTGGCAATGTACATCTACAGTAACTAATGCTATGTAGCGTTTGCATTGCGAGTTCGGTAGATTCTTTTATTTGTAGCTTTATTCATATATATCAAAAACATTATAACTATAGACGCATGAACACACAGGATTTTGTTTCTAAAACTGTTTTTAGATAACCAAATGAGTTCTACTAAGGCAAGAGTACTTTTTAAAAGCGATTTACGGCATATCATTGAAATAAGAAAGGTCGATGTGACAGTATAAATATGAATTAAAAACAAACAGTCGACCAAATTAAGGTAAATTATCATTTAGAACACAGGTAACATTTACTTTATACACAGAGCCGTCTGTTGATGCCCAATCAGATTGGATTGTTTCTGCCCAGTCAGATCGGATTTCGCTTTCTGCTAGAATTCAAAACTCCATAATCACAGACAGTCAACACTTTGATGAGACATTTTTGTTGCTCATGATGGTGGACTTCTTGCTGGGCACAAGCAATTTGCATTTGATTGGTTTTCTTACTATCAGCTTTTTAACCCTTATCCTGCTAAAATTTGTTTACACATTCGGTCATCTGCTTAATACACCTGCTGAATATTATCATGGAAGCAAGCAGTTATGAGCCCTGATCAGCCTATCCCCAAGCAGCTAAACATGTGGCCATATTGTTTGCCATATAGACCACCAGAAGAGAGAGCAGACGAAGCAGGAAAAGATTTAAACCATTTTATATTCGCTACTCTGGGACCGATATGGTGGTTAGGTTCGATTCGTTTGAGACCGAATATCATAAGCCTGAGTCTGGGTACTGCAGAATACGGGTGAAAAATACGATAAAAGTGAAGTATACATGTATGAGACTTGCCCTAGTCTAGGCAGCTGTCAGTCACTGGCATAATTACACTTCCAGCGATCGTGTTCCGGTTACACGACCATAATTGACGACTGGTACTTTAAATATCAAAGCATAACTATCTCCAGCAAAGTTTCTATGTCAATTCCTGAATATCAAAGCATAAAACTCCATGCAAACGCTTGATAGTAGCAACACAGCTCTGTGTAACTTGTGGTTCTATTGACATCATAGAAAGGTAGTAATAAATCAATTATAACGCGTAGGTGTTAAAAAGGTGTTCTGATGATCCAAAATCTTGGAACGGCATGGGGGTCTGTCCGATCAAAATGTATTAGATATACCGGTACACGCATGTATAAATATATGAAGTTAACAGGGTATACATTATATGTATTGTTTCTGTCCTTAACTATAAACGTTGGGCACTTGTTAGAGTGCGTCAAGCGAAGAATCAGATCAGCGTGTGCATCAACTTAGACTGAAGAGAGCATTCGTTGTACGCTTATTAGGTGGTCCAGGATCCATATTATTGCTGGCGGGCCGATAGTGGCCCGTGATGGGATGTTGGCTCGATATAGCTGCATACTTTCCCTCAGTTAAATCTGGTTATGATGACAAAATAGTATGCGGAAAAAAAGCAACAGCATGCAAAACGTTAATAGTTTGATTCTGGAAGCATTTTAAAAATGCAAATGTCTGAGATTGGTCATACAAACAGTTAAGACCAAGATCAGGCTCAGCAAAACGTCTGGCAGGACCCGAAGGAGAAAGGTCAGTAAGATTTACCGCTGAAACAAAAACGTTGCTATGACACGTGTTTGGTATATGACGTAACTTACGACCACTTTTGCAGTCTACATGGAAAACAACAATAAGTATTTTCTTCTGTTTACCCTTTGTACTTTCTCCTAAAAGAGGCACTTTGGCAAACAGTGAAGGCCGCGACAAATTGCCGCAAGCATAATACGACTTTTCATCAGGGTCTGTGCACTTTTCAGAGAAAAGCATTACATTTTGGAAGTAAAAAAAAAAATTAAGGCAGAAAAAACGCTAATCACAAAAAATTGTCTGTTTTGTCTTCTGTTGGAACATTTTAGAAATATTTTTGCAAACAGGGTAGACTCAGTCTGATCTGGGTCAATACTGTTTGCCGCTCTACTGACAGTAAAACTATCTAACGGTCGACCTCGGCAGATGATATGCCCGGCCAGTATCCAATATTGGGCCACTATCGACCCGCCAGCGAAACGCCGTTCGGATGGCATTTTGCCTGCGTGCCGATAGTGGCCTGTTTTAAGTGCTTACTGGGTATTCGCAGTCTAATTAAAAATTCCTCTGGCACTAAGACAACACAGGAGAGTTTTGACGAACAGCCCGGCAAGGCTCATGCGAGCCTGGTTATCCGAGCTTTCGCTGCTCGCATACTCATAGCAGGTATGAAGATGCAATTTTTATCCCTCTCACTAGACAGCTATACATGCATGCATTAAATATAACTTCACGCCAAAATCTCATGTGCTAACCCATTTATACTGAAAAGGGAAAATATGTAATGCGTTTTAAAGTTCATTGTTTAAATATTCTTGTTTTCTATCCTCTGACTAATTTGGGGAGATATTCCGCTGATACATTGCCATTTAACAATATGGGGATATCATGGACAACCAGCGACATATGCGTACGGTTCTCTTTTATCTAATCCAGATGACTGCGTACAGGAGAGCCTGATCATTGGTCCAGAACACCCGATATAGAGTACTGTGCGTACAGTCTTTAATACTTGAATAACTTTCAAAATGCTCTACCCACATGTTTTAAACTTTTGCACATTAAAGCTCTGGTATTTGGCTTCGTATAAATAAGGCGCTGCATTGACTATCGCTTAATCCACACGCGTATTGTTATCCTAAAACGAATCCTGCATGATTTCCCATTTTAATTCATTATAGAAATACTCAATAAAATTGACCAGCTTCAGCTAGATAAAAGTTTTCATAAAAACACAAAACAAACAATTAAGATCCTGTCACACGGGTATGTGCGATCAAAGAATTATGGGTTTTGGGAAATATTTTTGGGAAGGTTGCCGAGGAGCAGTCTTTTGGGTTTCACACAAGCCTGTAGTATGTGCGTGTATGCGGTTTCACCAGAGCCTTTGCTCTTCGCATCACAAATTATGAAAATTTCGAAAGAAACGATTTGCCGCATACACATGATATGCGCAGGTGCAGTTTATTATTTTCTGAAAATAAATAGAATACCTGCAAAATGAAACATTTAAGTCTTTATCTGTTTGTGTCGTCGCAACAGTTTGGACCCAGATCAGGCCCAACAAACATCGGACCTGAACTGTGAACTGGAGCCAAACTGTTTGACACTCTGATGGTACTCTGATATGAAGTTTTACTAAAAGAAATAATGTTTCCTAGCATGCATTGATTCGTTTTTCTTAAGGTGGCACAGGGTAACATGTCATGATATTGTACATGTACTCATATTTTACGATTTTTTAAGTTAAATAACTGTTTAAAAGCACGGTAAGGTCCTGTTATTTTTGTCAAAATAGATGAGTATTGAGCTATTTTTTAACATATCAAAAGATGGTAACTTTATGGACGTATGCTGGTGAGTCCGTACTACCTTAAGCATTTTTCCGCTGCTTAGTTGTACACATAAGGCACTATTACGGTATATTTACGCATGCTTAAAATTGCTTATAGAAGTCTTTTTGCCAGGGCCTGTTCAATTCTATCTAGCGGACCTGTTCAATTTGAACGAGTTATATCGAGGGTCCTTCGACATAACTCGTTATGAATTGAACAATAAATGGTTCAATTGGGCAGGTGCCTGAGATTTCGATGGTTATGCGGTAGGGAATAGCGAAGTATCGGATGATCCTACACAACTATAATAATTGTAAGACAAGAGTCCTGATTTTTTTTACCTCAGCCTTTATTCTGCTGCTTGACTGCTTTGTGCATAGGCTATGGCCCGACTTTCAAAAACTATGCAGACTTGTCACAATATGAATTATCACATTACCATTATAACCGCGTGTTCAACCCTTTCCATGCTTAATATTCACGGATCCAACTTTTGACGATTTTTAAAGACTGACGCATTTGAGTGGCTAAAAGTTTGCGTTTTTTTTTTAATTGAACGACCTTTATTAAAGGCTGTGTTTTTTCTCGACGAGGAGTTGTTGTAACGAGACAGATACGAATAAATAATTGACAGGCGACTACTTAGTGCTAATTGTGTAACTTGTTTTTTACCGTTTGCGTTTATATCGCCAAAAGTGCCAAATTAACCCTTTTAGCGCCAATCACGACTGCACCAGACGACAATTTTGCCAGCAGACGATGCTCATGATATATGATGCCTAGTGTGTTATTTTTGAAAAAGCCGCAAATTTTGAAATCGTCGTCTGCTGCAAATTATAGGCGGCGCTTTATGGGTTAAGATTTCAGCAAAATACATATGCGGCATTTAATCAGGATCTACACTGTTTACTAATCAGAGGCAGAAGTATATTAAAATTTTGGCCTGAGACCCCTTAGAATACAGAATGGAAAACGCCATGCTTATTGCATCAATATGAATTATGGCAGAATCCATCAGAATAAAAGAAGTTGATAAAACAATGTCCAAAAAAGATAAGTTAAAAATATTTGTACCTTTTAGAATTTCATAATAAACTGAGACTGTTTCAAATATCATCAGGTGACTGTTGATTTGCCCAATTAACCCGGAAAGTCTAGAATTCCATATATCGTTTTTCCTCCAAAGTCACGTTATTTGAGCCACGACTTGAGATTTCCAACTATGTGGTATGTGCGATTAGCATAGGCTCAGACCTGCCTGCGCATTGGCGCAGTCTGATCAGAGCTTTTGCTAATCGCTTGTATATTCTATGAATCTTAGGCTACTGATCGAACGTCATTTGGAGTTTCTAAGCTACTACGGAGGCTGCACAGGCTCGTCTGAATCTACACTTGTCAAAATGCGGAATTGGCCGATTTCGATTGAATAGAAGCTTTCCCGTGACTTGGCTCAAATGGGTACATTCCAGCATCGGCACATGTGACAGTGAGCTTATTAGGCGCCCATAGTTAAGGTATAAATGCATGTCATACGAAGCGTTTTTAAGATTGCCATTTGGAACTTGGAGACCGCAGTATTGTGATAGCTTTAGTAACGTCAATTGAAAACAAAGCAGAATCTTTTATTAAGGGTAAGCAATCATTTATTAATATTTACATTTCCACTGCGAATCTTTAATGAACCTTGATATTTGAGATGTCGTTTAGATTTCCACTACGAGTCTTAAAAAGAACCTTTATATTTGAACTGGTGTTCATAACTTCATTAACGCATCTATTTATGGCACGCCGACACAGATGCTGTTTGGGCGAACCAACATCAACGCCATCTAAAAATAATAATCAAGATAAAATATACGTTCTGATATGTCTTGTTGCAGAAGAGTTTTTAACCAAGAATGGTATTTAACAATTAACTCTTGGTGTCTGTGGTAGAATTTAGAAAATTCTTTTCAAATTTTATGATATTTATAACCTTGTTTTAATAATTTACATTGTAGCAGTTAAAAATAAGTTTCTGTTGTTGAAGTCATCAACATTAGAACACATTCTTGCAAAACGAATAAGCTGAGAAATATATACACCAATGGAAGGGGAGCGAGCGAGTAACATTTCCATCAAAAATGGGAATTTTACTATATCAAAATTAAAATCATCCCGTTTATCAAAAATTTTAGAAGAAACTATGCCATTTGTTATGGACAAGTTCAAGTCCAAACACGGAGCTTCAGCATCAGGAGAATTCGCCTTATTAAACTGAAGTTCATTAGGATATATCTGACCTACCATTTGTTCAAAATAAGGATTATAAATACATACTTGAATTTCGTAATTATGGACTCCAGTGACATTTCACAAGTACATTTTGAAAATACACTCCCTTTGAAAGGCATTTAGTCTGTTTTCTCTCAGACATACATGTATATGCCACCAAAGTATCCTTATGGAAACGCAATGGCTCAGTTGGTAGAGTGTTAGACTTGGGATTGTAGGTCAACAGTTCGAGGCTCACCGTGTACGTAACAGGCTAATGTCCTGAGTATGCTTTACATAATATCTCTACCATGTGGTCAGGCTTAACGCATATGATGCATCTACATGTTTGCTCTTTCACTTTGATTTATGCTGGCCCTCGTCGGTGGGGACTTGACACAAGCAAACAGTTTGGACCCAGGTAACACACGAGAGACATCCGACCGATCTGGACCCAAATCGTTTGATAGCGGACATAACTGGGACGACCCGGCGTGGGATCATTCTTCAATGTTGTTCACGAGGTTTGTTTGGTGACCATGCAGCGTCTGGTTGGAGTCTATACTGTTCACAGATGCCCCTAAACAAATGAAATCATTTCAAGAATGTCGACATACATAGAGAGCCGGCCAGACCGGGAGCTCACATCTTTTCAATGTGCGTTCAAAAGACAGTTTTTGGAGAGATGAAAGGGTGCAGAACCTGGTCTGATGTCGGTTTAAGGCCTGGTTTTGTGCTCTTACGTGACATACGGAAATATGGAGATGGCGATGTTGTGATTGAACTGTATACATTCACCCCCTAGGATGTACTAGCATGCTTTTACGTCAGAATATGGAAAATTATGCATTGTGACGATGAGCTAACAATGCTTAAGTCGAAATAAAATTTATGTTCTGTTCCATTTTGTTTTTGGTCAAGGCATTAATTGTAACTGCTTAGTTCTCGTTCAACCCAGCCAAGCAACAATACAAACAAGCAAAATCCAAATCATTTTTAAAGACAATGCATAAATTATATCCACATGAAGTTTCATCAAACCAAGAATACTAAGTATTAACACTCTTTCGCTGCAAAAAGTAGACGGAACAGTTGCATGCGCGCGTGCGTGCGTGTGCTGATTATGGTACAAATATGAACCATACCACGAAAGCCGACCTGTTTGCGCAACTAGTAATAGCGGGGCTGCAGATGCTGTTTTAAGTTGATCATACAGGTATTTTCCGGAAGATCTGGAAAGACTGGGCATATTTGCGGCTCTTCAGAGCCTTTGATGTTCATCTATGCGGTACGAACAAAATTAAGATTAAAAATAAAGGTATTGTATTCTATGACGTTTTGTCTTCTTGAGATTCTTCACAAAATGTCAAACAACTTTGATGTAAATCAGAACCTGACGTTTTCACGCTATAAAACCTCTGTACTCGAACAGCACAGTCGTCGCGTGGTGGTCACAGTCGACGAGTGGAAAAAATGGCGTGTTTATGTGCACCTTGCTGTTGAAAAGGTAATAAATTTCTGAATATTTTACTTCAGAGAGTATTTTTGCTGATTATTGTCACTAATATATCCAGCTTTGTATCTGCTTAGCTAAAACATAATACATGTATCTAAAACACATGCTGTTTCATATTGCAATATGCGTCTATGTAACCTGTGTGAGCTTGCCTTGGTCAGAGAAATTATATAACCATGTAATTGGAAACAACACTGGTCGTCTCTCGCAACATGGGTAATTAATAATTACACGTGTCGAATAGGCGGGAAGTAAAAGCTGCTATCACTTGCAAACAGGATGTGGTGGCACGCAAATCATCTCTAGACACAGTCTCCTGCAAGATCTTCAGAAACTGACATGGATTACCCCGAGGATGAATATTAGTCTGGATGTAAAGAGGGGGGGTACTCTGATAATTTCATACATACGTAGGCTCTGGCAATTTTTTGGGGTTCAAAATTTTGAATTTCAATATTTTTGGGGTTTTCATAAAATGTATATTTTTTTGGGGTATGAACATTTTGTGGTTATCCTTTTGGGGTTATAACAAAATTGGACTAGATTTAGAGGTCATTTCTATGCATTTTAATGTCAAGGTACAGAATGGTTGATATTATCGGGGGATGCTAAAATTTCAAATATTCTTTTTGGGTGCTTGATTTTCTTGATATTTTGGGGGGGGGGTGAATGGTAGATGCTGGGTCCAAGCTTGCGTATGGAGTACCGCCACCCCTGGGGCCAAGATCCAGACGGAGCACAGATGAAAGCGTTTTTGACCATCTCTAAATCCAAAACGTTTCTGGAAGAGTTAATCCACATGACGACAAAGCAAACAAAAGAAAATGCAAAGGCATGCAAACATACACAGATGATACCAATGCTCAAAACGAAAAACAAATAATTAGCGCCCTGCTTATCAGTTTATTGGTCCATTTTGCCCCCGTTTTAAAATAATTTTATGTAAAGAAATGCATTCTGTTTATAGGCGTATTTATGCTTTTGTTTTGATGCTTAATGTTAATCAAAATGCTTAAAACACATTAGTAAATCGTAACTAATACGTTTATTTGCTTTTAGCGTATTAGTGCTTTATCAGATGCTTAAAAGTGATAAATATGCTTAAAGTTGAGTGCCAGAAAGCAAATGATAAGCATATGCTTATTAGCGTAAACGCGCTTTATTAGCAATTTTAAGCGTCTGCTTGATGGATACCAAAAAGGGATGCCATAAAGTTTTTAAGTGGTGCCTTAAAGATGACTTAAATATGCTTTTTAAGCATTTTTCCGCTGCTTAATTGTACACATAAGGCACTATTACGGTATACGCATGCTTAAAATTGCTTATAGATGTCTTTTTGCCCTGTGCTGGTAGCTTAGGCTGCTGTCCGTTCTAAGGTGATGGTTCTGTTGTTGTTGACTTGTTTATTGTTACTCCCATTTCGGGATTCTGTAATTGTTCTATGTTTTGTTGTACGTTGCTTTATGTCCCTTCCAGTTTTGCAATTATCTTGATGGGGAAGAGAGAACTGGTTGCTTTGCTTAGTTTGTCTTCCTGGTGTCTCGTGATTGTTGTGTGTCTCTTCCTCGCGGTACCATGGGTTTGTCTGCAGTTTATGATTGTAGTATTTCTGAACATACTAACTTACTATTTTTAAAGCCAGCGGTGCCAATGGTTTCTTTATGACTATACACGGCGTCAAAAGTAAGTTAAGCACCACCTATATTTTTGCTATATAATATGGAAGAAATTTAATTGAACATGGAAGCTTTAACTGTCTGTTGTCCAGCTCTGCACAAATATTTAAATTTAAAAATAAATGTGATATTCCGATTTGGTTACAAAATCATGAGTTTTCGCGACTTATTAAAACTTCTCGCTATCGCCCTAATATCTTCAAGAAGTAATCCATATCACCTTCAAGCAATTTTGTGCCATTTTCACATAAAAAATTTCATTATTAATTCATCTACACAAAGTTGCAATGAATATAAGTTGACCCCTATGTGCATTTTGTTGAACTCGTCAAAGCGTACTGATTGTTTCATGATTGCTTCTTATCCCTATATGATGTATTTATCTGTATTCATAAGGTTTTGCTTTCCTCTTTAATTGCACGCCGGTGGGTCGGACTTCAGACTCTATGATGGTTCCGACTTAAAGACTTATCTATTGGTGAGATGGTAGGGGCCTGATGCTTTGGCTGTTTGTCGGGCCCACCTGGGTTTACCTGTTGGATTTCTTTTGCTCTGGTATTCAGTTTAATTTACTGTTGAGTCCTTATCTTTGCTTTATCTCCTTGTTATATCTTGATTTATATGTTTTAGGAGATGATGCATTGATAAGTTAGGGGTTTTCATGCAAACCAAATATCTATGTGTCTTGATCCACATCTGAATTAAGGGTGAGGTTGGCGCCGTTAAACCGGTTTAAGCCCTCCAGTAAAATGTTTTACTGACCGTTCCAAGGCGGTACTTCTTTTGTGGATCTTTTATGTTTTTGTTCTGTCTTGTGTTTGCTATGTTTTGTGCGCGTCTGTTTCTATGTGCTTCGTGGTCACCTGCTGGGAAAGGGCTGACCTCTTGGCTCTCGTTTGTGGTGTCTTCTGTGAGTTTGTCACTTTCCCATTGGTATCCTGGGTCAGGTGTGTTACTTGATTGTATCGATTTCTGATCTTTGCAACCTTACTTACTTTATTTACATCACATAACCTTGCTCTGAAAAAATAGGCTACAAAGTTATAGTCTATGTCAAATGGGACAAAAAATTGGTCCCGTGTAAATTTCGTGACGATTTTTGGCAACCTATATCAAATTAAACCTGGTGGCATTAGCAGCAATTTGAACCAGTACATACATCTGAGATCTGCGTCTGGGGTAAAAGTGACGTCATCAATGGATGCCGTCACATGTTTGATACGCATACAAGTACATTGAAGTATGTTAGCAAAACTAGTTTTGTATGGTTTTTAATGTGTGTGCTGCTCGAGATTAAATAGAAACCACATAAACACAAGATTGTACTTTAAAATGCAATAGGCCTATGATGTCATGAGCCACATCGCCAGAAAACTTATTTTCTGTATTTCCGACCAACAATCAGTTGGGCTTTGCTCGTGATGCGAACATTTCATCTATGGCAGAAAAATTGGATATTATGTGTAGATAATAACAAAGGCTTTTAATCTGATTACCGTTGTGACCTTGGAGTTGAAGGTCAAGGTCAAATATTCTTAAAATCTTTCTGTCAAATGGCTGGTAACACAAACTCTTCTTTCACACTTTGACTGAGGGTGTTTAAATTTGGCACGATGGTTGCCCATGGTGTGTATATTACAACACAGTTTTCAGATCACCAATATGACTGGAGTCAAAGTTCAAGGTAAAAAAATCCTTAAAAAATTCTGACAAACACATCTTAATGCGAAACTTATTTCTAATTTTGCTACCGTGATGCGGAGACTTGATTATAGGAATGTCTTCATCTATCCAACTGTCCATCCATAGCACCTTCTTGTTTGCTTTATATCTCCTGAACCCTATAAAAATTGTCTAAGCTGTGGTCAAATGTTCATCTCAGTAAGACGGTATACAGAACCCATGGCTCAACTATGCAGACTAATTTTCATTCCTTTTTGCTAGATGTTCATTTCAGTGCAAGGATATGCAAGACCCATAATCAATCATGCAGACTCAATGTCAAGGTCACAGTTGAATTTCATGGGATTGAACATCGAATTTTATGTCTGCCCCATTACTCTTTCACTATGGAATGATTTTTATTAGCTTTTGGCGAGTATTTGCTTCAGATAGATGATATGGGCTAGATGTTATTCAACTTTGTCTACTTACGGTCATGGCAACAAGGAATCACACAAGCTTGAGTCTTTAATTTTATGTCCGCACCATATTGCCTTTTTCCCGGGAATGATTTTTTAAAAAAATGTGGTAAAATGATTGGTTCATTGAGAGGATATGAAAATTCATGCCAACACGCTGGCTAAATGTCTAGGCTACAATTTAAGGTCATGAGTTTGAACCGTTGACTTCCTGCATTTATGCCAGGAAGATTTTCGTTTTTACTTTAGTCAAATATTTTTCTTTTTGAGACTGTATGGAAAACGTTTGTTTCAACCATACCAAATCAAGGTAAGTATCACAGTTGAAGGTCAATACTTTAAAGCTGCATAGTCTGTAACTTTTGATCTTCTTATTTTAGAAATAAAGTTTCGATTTTTCAATAATGCAGTAAAAATCCTCAAATTCAGTTAGCATTTTACCATTTTCGTTAATCTTCACAAATTATCATTATCAAAACAACAGTAATTATGTTAAAAATCAACTGTCTAGAATTATTGGAGGGACAAAAATAATTACAAACAAGAGAAAAACACCTGTTTTTTTTTTTAGATAATTCACTTTTGTATGCAGTGTTCAGCTGTACTGAACATGTTAATTGTGAAAACATAACTTAATTCTTTTTTTACAAATGATTTAAAAAGAAAAGAATTTTTTTTCAAAAAATGTTCATAGTTACAGGCCTAGTCTCTTTAAACAATTGATTTTATGTTTACACAATATCTTTTTCCCATAAGGAGTTACATTATGTTTCTTTTAAATTGGCTAAAATCGTTTCTTTTGCGAGAAGATGTATCGAATTCATATCTCTGTTTAGAGGGCTTAAGGTAAATGTCATAATTTGAACCTTAGACTTCATGTCAAGTATTGAAGGATATTCATTTTACTATGGTAACATATTGACTTAAGATAAAAGAAAATGCGCAGATTACATATATTCATGGTTGTTATGGGTCAAATGACGTTTTCTCTCCGCAACCATAAAGATGGATTTCCTTTTCAACCGTATTCCAGCCTTGATATGACAATGGAAAGTTGATTAAAAGGTTAAGCGCAATAGAATGTTTGTTCAGTTGAGCAGGGATCGAACCCTGGACGCTGTGATCCACAGTTAGGAGCACTTATCACTTGGCAAGGCAGTCACTTCTACAACCAAAGATCCCACCACTCTGTCATTCTGCGGTAGGGAGTATAGCTGCCCTTCTGACTGCCTTCTTGATTTGTGCTTGAGGGTGTTTTTATTTAGCGTACTGATTGCTTATTGTGTGTGGATGACAACGAAGGTTTTCAGTACTACAATTGATAACATGAACTGTCCTTTAATAATTTGGATTGAAGGTGTTCATATTTGGCACAATAATTGCTTATGGTGTGTAGCTGAATAAAGAGTTTCTATTTGCCAAAATTATCTTTATTACCAAAGGTCAAGATCAAATATATTTGGCAAGCGAAAAAGGCAGGATTGTAGTTGTGGGTGCGACGGTTATAGTTCAATGTCTAGATCAGCCTAAGTCGGTCAAGACATGCAAAGATCTTTACAATTACTTTTGTAAGAAGGTGACATCGTTATCCAACCGTTATGAAGAAATACAATGTATATTAATTTTTGATAGATACGATATAGAATATTACTCAAAACAGAAACTCAAATTGCTGCTGATATTACTGGATCAATTCCAGGCAAGGCAAACTATTATGTTGGAAGGCGTTCAGTGACACAGATTCCTCTGTCCATGAAGCTTTCAAGAAAACGTGGTATATGTTCCATGTAAAGACAGCACTAAGAATGCGCTCAAGCAATATATATGCCTGCTTTATCAGCCAGGAACATCCATTGACAATCTTACTGAGTTAAGATGGTGGATGTTTCATAGGAAACAGGCAGAATCCAATATAAAGCAGCCTCCAACTAAAACTTCTCTTCTTTAGCGTGCCAAAAGCTTTCAACAGCAGAGCATCATGGAAAATTTATAAATGAGTCTATCCCACTATATATTTGCCTGAAAATTGTGGTTGGAGAAGAGAATCTGAAATTTATGTTCTTACTATGACAGCATAAACTTGTTGTTTATTGTTACTAACATTGTGGGAGTCTGTAATTGTTCTATGTTTTGTTGTACCTTACTTTATATCCCTTCTAGTTTTGCAATAATCTTGATGGGGAAGAGATAGCTGGTTGCTTTGCTTAGTTTGTCTTCCTGGTGTCTCGTGATCGTTGTGTGGCTCTTCCTTGAGGTGCCATGGGTTTGTCTTCAGTTTATTATTGTAGTATTTCCTGTTCATACTCACTTACTATTTCTGCCTCAAATTCTGGAGACATTGCTCTTGCTAATAATACATGGTTGCAGTACATCTGCTTGCAACACTTTCTCGCCACAAATAACTTGTACAATTTTACTAATATTTTATTGTAGTTTGGAAACAGCGAACTTTGAAGATTTGTCTCAAATCAGGGGCAATCCATCAGCTTATGATTACATAGAAGCATCCTCCCACGTTGATCATGGTTCCAGGTAAAATTAACCCTTTACATACTAATGGATTCAACCTTCTGGTTTGATACAGTAAACTTGGGTAGTCCACTGTACATATCTAGGGTTGTCAGGTTATAATTTTCCAAAAAAATGTATTTTTTGTCTAAAGATCTGTTCAACCTTAATAAACAGTGTAGACCCTTATAAAATGTCGCATTCTCATCTGGGTCTTTACTGTTTGTAAAGGTACTCGTTTAAAGGTTTCCCAGATTCAAAGGATAAAACAGCTATAAATATGAGATCTTAAAGTACAAAAGGGTACAAGTGTATTACAGCTGCCAGATAGCCTAAGCATATATACCATCACCAATCTGATTTTGTTCAAAGACATAAATTGTTTAGCTCACGTAGAGGCTTCTTAACTTATTCAGTAACAATGGTTAACTATGGGAATGACGACTCAGTATGAACATATATAGCCAGCTATGAAGTATTTGGACACACTCAATGTATGCATAAAATCATTGTTAAAGTGTGCATGCACAACTATCTAAATGGGCTAGATAAAAATACCTGATCATAAGTCTAAATACCTTCTAAAATTTCCCTTTCCAAAATTTTGTTTGGGCAATTTTTACTCTCTGAACAGGTGCAAAAATGTAAGGTGGCCACTTATAACTTCCCTTCAGTGTATTTATCTTACCAGGTTTCAGTACAACGTCAATAGCTCGTATTAGGTATTGGTTTAGACTTAATTGTTTTAATCTTAGTTAACCTTCGAGTGTTACAACATAAACTGGTCTAATTGTCGTTCCGTCTGAGGTCAATCTTTACCTATAGCCTTAGATATAGCTGTTTGCGCGTCTGTATTGGAGTGCATATTTGAACACATACCTTCTTACTTTTTTGTGAGTACTCAAAAGGAGCGTATCAATCAATATCCAAAAAACATTTTTGTTTAAACTGGTGATTAAGAAAATAGTTATAATTTTACTTCCTAATAAATATAACTGACCATTTTAATAATGAATGTTTTTCCCTTTTAAATAGCTTGCAGCATGAAGATGGACCGGACTACTACAACAGGTCTATCAAAGAAAAAGGTACAGTAAAACAATACTTTCGACCTTCATTCATTATTTCGCAAAGATCTTTGTTTTGTCTATTTTTGAATGGCAGTTTTACACTGGTTTTACTGTACTAAAATGTATATGTTAAGTGAAAATGAGGAGAATTCCACAGAAAATATGTATATATAAAAGTAACTACATGTACGTAGCCAAGGAAAGAGATATTTATCTGCTTTTATTATTGCGACAGATTGATATACACAACGATATATCAACGTAGTGGTATCTTTGCTTTATCTCCTTTTATATCATGATTTATATGTTCTAGGAGATGATGCAGTGATAAGTTTAGGTTTTTTATGCAAACCAAATATTTATGTGTCTTTATCCACATCTGAATTAAGGGTGAGATTGGCACCATGAAACGGGTTTAAGCCCTCCAGTTAAATGTTTTTACTGACCTCTTGGCTCTCGTTTGTGGTGTCTAAATGTGAGTTTGTTGCTTTCCCATAGGTATCCTGGGTCCGGTGTGGTACTTGATTGTATCGATTCCTGATCGTTGCACTCTTACTTACTTTAAATCTGAAATGGATTTTTTGTATCCAAGATACATTTCCACTGTCTGTCATATCTGTTTCTGTATCTTCTTGATTTTCACAAATGAGTAATCTTAATTAATAATCCTGAGTGAAACATTTGATAAAGTAAATGTTTGTTTGATTGATTTGATTCTTTACGTCCAAGTCAATATTTTTTTCAGTCTCGCAGGACGGACTTTCTGGGTTGAACCAATATCAAGCGGGGATAAATGTGTCTTGCTCAAGGACACAATGCAGTGCTGCCGGCGAGGCTATATACAACACCCCTTCAATCTAGAGCCAATCACACTACCACTGAGCCACTGCAGTCACAATAGAACATTTGTAAAATGTAGGACAATTGCAATCTAATCATATTACTGGAGACGCTCTTTACTTTTTCCAAGCGTGTATATTGTATATATAATTGAACAGTATTATTATTATAGGCTTTCTTTAAAGAAAACATATATTTTGCCATATGGAGTCTGGGTGTGTTCTTTTATGCAAGATGAACGATTAACTGGCCTTCACAATTTCTATTTATTAACCATTATATATGTAGCGCCTTTTTATGGGATAAAGACAAACAACGCAGACCCAGATCGCACAATGGGGCGTTTAATAAGGGTTTCAACTGTTTGCTTCCAGAATGTTCTATTGAAAATTAGATAAAGATTAAAAATACCTCCAAACACCCCTTAAAACAAAAATGGACTGGTCCAATTGATAAGAATGGAAAAAATCATTCGGCTTAAATGGGTTAACTGACTTCTAAAATTTTGAGATGTTTTGGCTCTTCATTTCAGGAAAAGATGTTCACACCACTGGATCGACTTCAAATGTGCATAGGTATTTAATAATTTATACATTTTGGTATACTCTTTGTTAATTTGTACTTAACCAGGTGATTTTACAGACACTTTTATTATTTTCACGTTTGCCTGAGTTTAACAATATGCTATGACTTGTCAGTCACTACATGTAAATTTATGAAGAATTACTGGAACCAGTATTGTGTCTTTCAGTAATCTAACTGACCTTATCAACTATCAAAGTCTTAAAGGAAGCGGTGCCAATGCTTTCTTTATGACTATACACAGCGTCAAAAGCAAGTAAAGCACCACCTATAATTTTGCTACATGATATGGAAGAAATTTTATTGAACATAAAAAAGCTTTATCTGTCTGTTGTACAACTCTGCATAAATATTAAATGCTAATTTGAAAATAAATGTGATATTCCTATTTGGTAACAAAACCATGAGTTTTCGTGACGTATTTAAACTTCTTGCTATCGCCTGGAAATCTTCAAGAAGTAATTAACCCTAAAACATTGAAGCAAATTTTGTGCCATTTTCACATTAAAATCAACATTTATTCATGAAAACAAAGTTACGATGAATATAAGTTGACCCCTACGTGCATTTTGTTGAACTCATCATCGCATACTTTAACAAAATAGCATGATTGTTTCACTATCTTATCCCTTATGATGCATTTATCTGTTTTATAAGGTTTATTTACATCACATAACATTGCTCTGAAAAATTAGACTACAAAGTTATAGTCTACGTCGAATCGGACAAAAAATTGGTCCTGTGTAAATTTCGTGATGATTTTTGGGACCTAGACCAAATAAAACTTGGTAGCATTAGCAACAATTTGAACCAGTTCACCCATCTGAAATCTGCGTCTGGGATAATAGTGACATCATCAATGGATGCCATCGCACTTTTGATACGCATACATGTACATAGAAGTATGTTAGCAAAACAAGTTTTTTATGGTTATTAATGTGCATGCTGCTCTAGGTTTGAATAGAAACTACATTAACACAAGATTGTACTCTAAAATACAATAGGCCTTTGATCCCATGAGCCACATCGAGAGAATACTTATTTTTTTTTATTTCTGAACAGGTTTGGCAAACACCAATCAGTTGTGTTTTGCTTGTGATGCGAACATTTCTTTCATTTTTTTATGAATGGTGTCATATTTGGCACATTAATTGGCCATTATATGTAGATTACAGCAAACGTTTCATATCTGTTCACCGATCTGACCTTGGAGTCGAAGGTCAAGGTCAAATTTTCTTAAAATCTATCTGTCATAAGGCTCGTAACACAAACTCCTCTTTCATATTTTGACTGAGGATGTTTATATTTGGCACGATGGTTGCCTATGGTGTGTATATTCCAACATGGTTTTCAGATCACCAATATGACTGGAAAGGTCAAGGTAAAAAATCCTTAACAGATTCTGCCAAACACATCTTAATGCGAAACTTATTCCTAAATCCCCTACCACGATGCAGAGATAGGATTATAGAAATGCCTTTATCCATTCATCTGTCCATCCATAACACCTTGTCTGCTTCATATCTCCTGAACCCTATAAAACTTTCTAAGCTTTGGTCAAATGTTTACCTCAGCGAGGCCGTATACAGAACCAATGGCTCAACTACGCAGAATGGAATTTAACCTTTGATTGCGTGTATATTCCAAAATTCCTTTACCCATTGAATAATTTGCATTCCTTTTAGATAAGATGTTCATTTCAGTGCGAGGGTATGCAATACCCATAATCAATCATGCAGCCTCAATGTCTAGGTCACAGTTGAATGTCATGGGACTGAACATCGAATTTCATGTCGGCCCCATAACTCTTTTACACTGGAAGGATTTTCATTTAGCTTTGGGTCAATATTTGCTTTAGTTAGATGATGTGCGATACCTATAATACAACTATGTCTACTCAAGGTCATGGCCACAAGTGCGCATCACAAGCTTGAACCTTTAATTTTACGTCCGCATCCTATCGCTTTTATCCCCAGAATGCCTTCAAAAATGTGGTATAATGTCCGGTTCAGTTAGAGGATATGCAAAATCGTGACAACACACTCATGACTTTGAACCGTTGACTTCCTGCCTTTATGCCAGGAGGATTTTCATTTTTACTTTAGTCAAATATTCTTCTCATTGAGACTGTATGCAAAACAAAAGTTTCATCCATGCCGACTCGAGGTAAAGATCACAGTTGAAGGTCAATAATTTAAACATTTGATTTCACATTATACAATATCTTAACCCCATAATTAGTTACATTATGTTTCTTTTAAATTGGCTATAATCGTTTCTGTAGCGAGATGATGTATGGAATTCATATCTCCGTTCTGAGGGCTTAAGGTCAAAGTCATAATTTGAACCTTGGACCTCATGTCAAGCCTTGAATGAAATTCATTTTACTCTGGTGACATGTTGATCTAAGTTGAAAATAAATGCGCAGAACACATATATCCATGGCTGTTATGGGTCTAATGACTTTTTCTCTCAGAAACCATAGAGATGGATGTCCTTTTCAACAATATTCCGGTCATGATATGACAATGGAAGGATGATTAAAAGGCTGAGTGCAATAAGTGCAGGGATCAAACCCTGGAGGCTGTGATCCACAGTTAGGGCACTTGTTACTTGTCAACGCGGTCTCTTCTACAACGAAAGATCCAACCACTCTGCCATTCTGCGGTGGGGGGTATAGCTGCCCTTCAGACTGCCTTCTTGATTTGTGCTTGAGGGTGTTTTTTAATTAGCGCACTGATTGCTTAATGTGTGTAGCTGACAACGAAGGTTTTCAGTTTACTGATACTATTACAACTCATAACATGAACTGTCGTTTAATAATTTAGGTTGGAGGTGTTCATATTTGGCAAAATAATTAATAATAAAAGTATGTAGCTGAATAAAGAGTTTCAGCTTGCCAAAATTATCTTTATTGTCAAAGGTCAATAACAAATATATTTAGCAAGCGAACTGGCAGGATTGCAGTTGTAAGCACGACGGTTATAGTTAAAGGTCTAGATCAGCCTAAGTCAGTCAAGACATGCAAAGATCTTTACAATTACTTTTGTAAGAAGGTGACATGGTTATCCAAACGTTATAAAGAAATACGATGTTCATTAATTTTTGATAGATACGATATAGAAATATTACTCAAAACAGAAGCTCAAACTGCTGCTGATATTACTTAATCAATTCCAGGTAAGTTAAAATATTATGTTGGAAGGCAAGGTATCCTCTGTCCAAGGAGCCTTCAGGAAACTTGGAATATGTCCCATTGGAAGACAGCTCTAAGAATGCGCTCCAACAATAAAGAGAATAAAGCTTAGAGCACCATACAATCGCATATCCTGTTCTTACACACCCCTCGTCCCATAGGGTGGGATGGAAAGGTAAAAAAAATCTAAAAAATGTCATGCTAAATACAAAATGAAAGGGAATAGAGTGTAAAGCCTCAATCAAGCACATAATTTGCTCTTACACACACCCTCAGCATTTGGGGTGAGGTAAAAAAAAGCCATTTTTTCTTAAAGTAGTCATGGTGCACACCAAATAGAAAGGAACACCATGCAAAAATAGTAAGTGAGTATGATCAGGAAATACAACACCTATATGGCAACGCAAGGAAAAGCCACATAACAATATTGAGAAACCAGGAAGGAAATATTAAATTTGTCATATAGCATATCAAATAAAAATTAATGTAGTGTAAGAGAGGCATTTGCAGAGTTTGAAGCATGGCGTCATAGCTCAAAGATTAATTGATAAAATGCTGTATACTAATACATGTTTGGAAACTATAATTCACAGCTATTTGATGGTTTGATATTTGTCTAAAAAGGTTTGGTGATTGAGTATATCGATTCCTGATCCTTGCCCTCTTTTTTACTTTGGCAGGCTCGTGCAGCGCATGTTTGAAATGAGTGGGTTTACACACTAGCGGAAATTTACCCAAGTTGAACTAAGGGGTTGGAGAAATGTGATTTTTGTTTTGTGATTTACATGTTTCTCTAAAATAACCCTTCGTTGGGAGATATAAATTTGATGAATTTGCTTTGTTTGGCTTCAGTTTTGTAAAGCGACTCATCCGGTTCATGGAATTCTAGATGTTAACTGTAGTATTAGAATCTAAGATATTCAGTGATGTTGGTGTTTACTAACCAAAAAAGTAATTTTGAAGGAAATGTATTACCAGAAAGTCGCATTCAGATATCTCAGATCAGCCAATAACAGTAAGTGGATGTCACACTAAAACAAATGAAAAAAATGAGAACAAAAAAGCTTGACATGTGACATGATTGCCAAATAAGAAATGGCAAACAGAGCCATATCACAAACCCAAGGCAAAACACAAATGTCTACATAATAATATTATATGGAAACAAAGAACGTTCAGCATTCGAGTGTATTACAGCTGCCAGTCAGCTTATGCCTACATATCAATACCAATCAGACTTTGTTCAACCACATACATCCTTAATCTCGCGTAGAGGCTTCCAAACTTTTTCAGTTACAATGGTTAACTATGGGAACAACGACTCAGTGTCAACAAGTATAGGCAGTTTATAAGGTATTATGACACATACGCGTTAAGTGATCATGTAGGAATAATTAATTTATAACTATTGTGTATTGCTTTAGTAATTAAGAATACTAATTATAGAAGAAAAGACTCGTTAACAAGGGCTTATGATTGGAATTTTGAATCCATTGCAATGGTTTATTATAGAAAAGAGAATCCTTTACAATGTTATGTTATGGTAATACAGATTCAATTGAAAAAATTATTATAAGACTATAGAATCCATTGCAATGGTTTACTATATGAATACCGATTGTGTTGCAATCTTTTAATATAGAAATAGAAAATCCAGTATACGACATAATGGTTTATCATAGTACAAGAATATTTAATCAAATACATTAAATTCGAAAATAATTGCAAGAATTTTATTTTCGCGAATAGCATTAAAATACAAATTTACGACGATAAAAACTCACGACATGGGCATGATTTACCTATACATGTATGAGTAAACAGCAGAATGATTTTGCCAATTCACGAGTCTTTCATTTCACGAAATCCTCGGGAAAGTTTCCAGTACAATGGTTCATTAGCAGACTATGATTAATCATTATATCACAATAATAATGAATAAATTACATAGTTCATTAAATGGATGATGAACTTTCTTAACGTGTTCAATTTAAGAATAAAGAGTCAGTAACAAAAGCTGATCTCGTAAATTGAAATCAGTCCAAATAATCTATTACAGGGATGAAGAATCAACATATGAAGGATTGAAACCAAACACAACAACAGAGCAGACATATTCTTCCTTGAAACATGGTAATTATTTGATTTGGTTTACTTTTTTTGAAACTAATTACAGTAGTTTATGTTACAGCAAAATTAGAGTGCATCAGAGAGAAAACTCTTGAAGACTTTGTGAGTAAAATGCATTTTAGTTCCTAGTAGCTTAGGCTGATGTCCTTTCTTATGTTGTGGTGCTGATTTTGTTGTTGTTGATTCTTTGTTTATATTTGCTCCCATTGTTTGTGAAGTTATGTGCCTTGTTCTTGTTTTGTTATATAATACTTACTTGTACACTCGAGGTGTGGAGTAGACAGCGCTTTATTTCGAACAAAATTGAACTAGTTTGTGTGAATTTTACTTTAGATATTTTGTATAAGTAAAGCTAAAAAGCAACATTATCCAGAAATATTTGAGATCTATGCCATTATAATTACTGCATCTGTTTACATTTATGTACTCTGAACGTAAGCAAACACAAAATACCAATATTAACCTTTGTTTTTATTTATTTATTTTGAAATAAGCTTCAAGAAGTCCCTGAATACGCGGAGATGCAATGTCACATGATGACGTTACTTGACGTGCTGGGTAAAATAGCATAGAAAAGATAAGATTTTCTATCCAAGAGTAAAATCTCAGATATCTTAATCCAGTGTGCAAGAAAAAAATGCAGGAGTACACCGTTCTTCACTAGCCCCATCCACCAGAATGTTTTTTTTTTTTATTTCAGGAGAACAGAGCAACTCTGGGACCACAGATACTCTTTACACAAACTTAAAGCTGAACTAGAAGCCAACGATTTGTGCTGAAAAAAAAACACATTTGTTTCCTTTAGACTGTACAATTCTAAATTGAAAGGTTTAGATGTTGAATTAACGGAGAATAGTTAATGATAAAGTTATTCTTGAGTCTTAGTTTATGTTTTGTTGATTTTGAGAAAGACTCTAGAAGAAACCATAATGTTCTTAAACTTTGTAAATAAGTGTAATTAAAGGAATGTAGAAGCTAGTGCCATGGGACGTTTATGTCTTAGACTTGTGCTTTTCTGACTGAGGTGTTGTATAAGTATTGTTATTTTGCTGATTCTTGCTGATGTTGAATAGAGTATTTTACATATACTGAAGGACTTTAAAAACGCACCACCTGCTTAAATGCCAATTTATGTCGAAAATTGGATGTTTTCAATATGTGAAAAATAAAATTGACAAGTGCCGTCACTTAGCTTACATTCAATAAGAAAATCGAAACGCTGTGGCTTATGATTGCCGTGACGTCGCTATAATTCTGAAACAACTCAATTCAAAAAGTCACAAAGTACACATACCTTCCATAATGAACGAAAAAAAGATTTCAAACTGATGTTTGTTCTTGAAAGCAAAAGGAAAGACAAAATCAAACCATTAAGTTTTAGGCCTCTGGCAACGTTCATCACGTCTCCATTGATTTTTGGCGTAATTGGCTGTTTATTTTCTGAAGATCACGAATAATCAAAATATGTTTGTTGCCAACAGATACTCCTCAATCAGTTGCATAAAAGACAAAAGTATCGCGACAAGCGCGGATGTAACCTATCTGTTTGATGTTTGAAAATTTAAGACTGACGTTAGCAAAGAAACGCTGCGAGTGAAAGTGTAATAAAACGATTATTTCTGAAAACTTTTGTGTTTTTCCATTTGTTAAGACATCTGGCTACCACCTTAAAGTGTTTGTTTTCAAATTGAATCAAATTCACATTTGTCAGACGACAATTGCTGAAAAACGCTTACGTCGATATTACGACAGAATGAACAGCATTAGCAAATCGAAATCATGGCAAACCATGGTCCATTTTGCAAGAGGACAGAAAAATGATAAAAAAAATCCTCAAAACAATCATGTGGCAGAGGCAGAGAATTTAAATGGTGCGTTTTAAAGCCCCTCAGTATAGTTGCTTATTTATTATTTAGTTTACTGAAAGAGTTAGGGAAAGAATGAGAGAGATAAAATATGAGCCAGTGCATGAGATTTCCAACAATTTGGTATGTGCGACCAGCAAAGCCTCAGATCAGTCTGCACATACGTGCAGTCTGATCAGAGCCTTTGCTAGTCGCTTGAATATTCTGTGAGTGTTAAGCTACTGACTGAACACCATTTGGAGTTTCTAAGCTTAACAGGAGGCTGCGGAGGCTCGTCTGAGTCTACACATGTCAAAATGTCAAATTGTTGGAACTCTCATGCCCTGGCTCATATGTAAGGTTATTCTAAGCATTGCTTTCGTTCTTTCAACTTATAGACTGAATCTAGCTTTGCAGGAGCACCAAATTAAGAGTCTAGTTACTTTAAAATGGGCCGTGGCACGAGATTTCCAACAATTTGACATTTTGACAAGTGTAGACTCGGACAAGCCTGTGTAGCCACCTTTTTAAGCTTAGAAACAACAAATGATGTTCAGTCAGTAGCTTAACATTCAAAGAATATTCAAGCGATTGGCAAAGACTCTGATCAGACTGTGCATATGCACAGGCTGATCTGAGGTTCTGCTGGTTGCACATACCACAGTGTTAGAAATCTCATGTGGCGGCTCAAATGTGATTAAACTGCACATATGAACAGACCGGTCTGCATCTTTGTTATCCACATACAACAAAAATCATGGTTTGTCGAAAAAGGAATCATAGGATAACAAGAAAAGTTATGAATATGCTGGGGTACAGGGATCGAGATTTTGAACATTCTGGACGTGAACACACAGTCAATCAAATATGTATATATTAGATGTTTCAATACGATGCATTGAACGCAAAGTATACATAATTAAAGGAATCGTAGAGGCATTCTAACTAAAGTGAAAAAGAACATTTTTTGCATCATGTTTTATATTTTATGGTACTTGATGATTAATTCATAAATTGATACTATCATTCTTTTCCTTATCGTTATCATTGTATTATACATATAAATGAATTGCTACGTGAGAAAACCTGTCTACTGGAGTTCTGGAGACAAGAGAAACAAATTTCTAAACCAGTGTGTCCAGCTTCATTGAGTAGCTAGATCATTGAACTTCTACAGTGAGCAACCTGGACTACTAATCTTTCAGAATAGCTAATAAATATGCGCTGATCAGACTGCGCGAAAGCGCAGGCTGGTCTGCACATTTGATATTCGCAAAGCCCCTAAGATAGGTTCTATCGCGTTGAGACACAAATAGGTGAAAACACGTTCTTTTTTGTAAATGTTCTTGATTTTTAGTGCGTGCGTGCGTGCGTGCCTGTGTTTGTGTGTGTGTGTTTGTGTTAATATATTTTGTACAACCATCATGCATGGGACTACCATGTTAAGAGAGACATGCAGTTTCTGTTTTAAGCGCAGTAAGGACAAGATGTCATATGAGCCATGACAGGCGATTTCCAAAATTGTGGCATTTTGACATGAGTAGACTACGACGAGCCTATGCAGCAGCTTAGAAGCTCCAAATCCTGTTCGGTCAGTAGCTTAACAGTCATAGAATATTCAAGCGACTATCAAAGGCTCTGATCAGACTGCGCGTAAGGCCAGGCTGGTCTGAGGCTTTCCT